>VZRE01008347.1:19859-55793 GCA_013396775.1 Cephalopterus ornatus | reverse complement strand
CCCCGCGCCCGCCGGAGCTCCGCTCGCCCGGCGCCCCGGGCGCGCCGCACGGATAAACAAACAGACTCCCGCCGCGATGGACACGAGGGCGCGGGGCGCTCCCCGGCGCTGTGACGAGAAGCCTTTAATAAAATCTGTGCTCGGAAGCTGGGGCAGCGCTTGGTCTGGTGGTTCGCTCTGACTCCGTCTCCGGGAGGCCGCGCTGGGCAGCGGGGCTCGGTCACCCAACACCGCTCTCCGGGCGGGACCCGCGGGCGCAGCCCGAGCCCGGCGCGCAGGTCACGTATCAGGGATACGGTTCCCTCCGGCCGCGCCGCTTCTCCCCGGCAGTATTTTTAACCCAAAGTGAACTTGAGCCTGGCCGCGGCTGGTAAATCTCGGTTTGGGATTTGCTTTTGCCAGTTTTCCACAGACTCGGGTGCTGCACAGCGAGCAGGATTTGACCTCTATCCCAGCTTTAGTAGCAAATGTCAGCTCAGCTGCCTTTTTCCACTTTACACCAGCCTTGCCTTGCTGCAGCCGCGGGGCTTTTTTTCCCATTTTCTTGCCAAGAGTATAAGACACTGTTTTGACTTTATTTCTACTTTCAAATCCTGGACATCTGCATTTTTGTGTACTGTAGTAAGTAAAAACGACATGGCAGTCTTAAAAAACTTTTTAAGCAAAAGTTGTTACATCTCCTAAACGTATACAGGGATAACAAATTTTTATTGGTAATATGACTTTTGTTCTTGAAACTTTTTTTTAGATTTTTGTTTCTCCCTCTTAAATATTGAAATGCCTGCACGTAATCTGCTTCTGGAATAACACCTGTCTTTTTTTTTTTTCCCCTGGGGTTAGAAATGAGTTCCCTAGTTCTGAAATAAAGGATCAGAGACTTATTTAGGAATATCACATGTCTGTGTTTAGTCTCATTGTGACCACTAAACGCTGTTTCAGAATACAGGAATTTTGAGACTCTACTTGCATCTGTTCCCTGGATCAATAAATGTGGATTTATACAGTGAAATACAAAGTCATTGAAATAGGATTTTATTCAAAATGAATATTTGTGATTCACGTGTATAGATAGGTCTGTTTTCTTTGTATGTGAAATTCTGTTTTCTGTCACTTCCACCACTGCTTTTGAAATGAAGGCCAAAAGTGCTCTACATCACTCTGAATAATACCAACATCAGAAGAGGGTTTCTAAAGTTGTAATTGATTAATAGACATCTAATGACTTTAGTAAGCAATATAGCTGTTGATAGTGATTAAGGAGAGTATAAGCATTGATGTATTTCATTCATTCTTGCTTTGATGGAATATGCACTACATTTTAAATACAAAAATGGGACAGAAAATCCTTGGGTTTTTTGTAGTTTTAGAAACACAACATTTTATTTTATTCTATTTCATAATAGAGTTGAAGACTTAGATCCATATTTTCTCACACAGATCTCTGCATTTGCTCACCAGCTTTGTAATCTCACAGGTCAGAGAGAAAAGGGAACAGAGAGTTGGTTGTTTATGTGCTAAGTATCACTTAGAGGTGACCTAAAATGAAATAGTTGCACGTAGGAAAGAAGAATGTAATAATTTTTAATGCTTTCATTTAATTGATAGAGCACCAGTATTCAGATTAGTACTCTCAGCATGGTGTCTGGATCTGTAATAAATGGTCTGCATCTGATTTTTTTTTTTCCTCCCATACTTCTGGTGATAAAAAAAGAAAGAAAGAAACAAGCAAAAAAAAAAAAAAACAAAAAAAAATCCCAAGCCCAAAGGTCTGAAAGGGGAGAGGAGTTTGCTGATATAGAAAATTTAGAAACATCTCATTTAGACTGTCAAGTCATCGAACTGTCTGTTTCTTGGAAACCTGCACCAGTGTAGCTATTGCTGGTACTGATGTCAAATATAAAATATTCTGTAGATCTTATTCTGCAAAGTAACTGTTCTGCTGCAGTAAGAAGCAAATAGCCACTTCTTGCCTGAGTGCACCTCTGTAGGTACAGATTTTGATAGCAGACAAGGCCCTCACTAGGAATGTCTGTTGGCACCCTTTTGAAACAAATGGGATATTCACACTTCACTTCTATTTTCGGATCTCTGGAAGCAAGTGGAGATCAGTTACTCATGCCACACTTCTCAAGGCTTTTGTGCAGTGAGAAGGCCATGCTAGCTTTCTGCCACTGATCTAACTAAACTTAGTTTCATGGGATGTGACAGCAATCCTCATCTGCAGAAACAACCCTGCTGAATTTGGTTCAAGCTCCTGGGTACCCTGTCTACATACAGTTAAGGTTTCATGACTAGGCAGTGATTAATTTTTTTTCTCTGAATCAAAAATTGTGTTGATTCATCTGCAGTCTGTGAGGTCATATTTCATGGCGATTATGAAACCTGAGCAGCCTGCCGTTAATGAACTATGTACATCTCCCAGCATTAAGGCATTGATACCTATTTTGTTCTTCAAAACATTTAAATCGCTTGATGGTACTGCAGTTAAAAAGGTGAGTGAGAACAAATACAGCACCTTCCATTTTTCCGCGTTTCTAGAACAGCCATATCAGCTGTGCAGGAGGTGAAGATGTGCCAGGCTCTAGTTGGTAAAAAAAGCACTTGAAAACAGCCACGGATTTTTTTTTTTTTTCTGGCAGTGCTAGATTTAGAGTATTATGTGCAAAGTGGAAAGGATAGAAAACTAGGTGGTGTAAGAGCCACTTAGAGGTGAGAGAGTAAAGAATTTGGAGGAAGCATGTTCCTGTTTGAACACATGTATATGGTTAATGTAACATATAAATGTACACATACATTCAATCTTAAAGCAGCACTGATGCTTATTGGGTACTCACAGTGATTTTGAGCAAAGTGCAGAGGGGTACAGGAGAGATTATCTTAAGATAATAAGCATTCCTATTTTTCTCCTGAGAATATTGTGAGATTTGATATTTGTCATAAATTAAGGCCATTACGTAAAAGATGGAAAAATAGTTCCAAAGATAGGAAAGTCCTGCCAACTGCTGTTCTAGATTTTGTTACTTTTCAGTTGTTCTTTGTCAGAGACTACACTAGCTCTTCAGACACAGTTACAGGAAGCTTTATTTATAGTGAACTATTTTGAAGCTACCTTCATGCAGGAAACTAAAACAAAAACATCTACCCTTGATGTTTTCACGCTTTTTAGAGGGGGGAGTTCGAATGATGCATAAAAATTTCTGATTCTTTAAGTGTTGTTCTGTGATAGCTTGTTTGGTCAATGAGATTATTTAGGAAACCTTTTTTCCCCTGCATTTGGAAGAACTAAAGCTGGGTTGTATCTTCCTCTTTGGACAGAAACCTTTCCAGATAGATTTCTAAACTTAGAAAAGAGCAGGTAACCTGAGAAATCAAAGAATTTTTGATGCTTATCTACTACCTGATTAACTGAAACTATAGCTCCACATAGGATTTTTTGGCAGTAATATTGGCCAAAGGCATCGTCCATGTCTTTTCCATTGGACTGGCACAAATGCTTGGACTACTGCAAGGGGAAATGATCCAGCCAGGTGAGGGGTATGGAGCCTGGTTCTTTTTCACCTGGATCTTTCCCTCCTCTCATTGCTGCATGGGTGTACAGTAGCTGTACCAGCATAATCAGGGAAAGGGATGGGGCTGGAATCAGCAGGGAGATAAAGGCAGCTCAAACAGCTGTGCTGCTAAATGAGAAAGTGCAGCCTACGTCAAAATTTTTAAATTATCACTGTGTTGATAACTAAGCTGGATGGCAGCAGATCCTGCTGTGGTAGTTCTTGCTGCAGAGCTGGATCATTCAGCTAAGTTTAAGTTTTTACATGTACTGTCCACGAGCAACAGCTTTTCCCAAACTTTAATATCATGTATTCATACTGTTCATTGTGCTACTTATTTACTTGGCTTAAACATCAAAACCTGTGGGGTTTTTTTTTTTAGCAATTGCTATGTGAACTTCCTTTTTTTTTTTTTATTATTCACATGTTTTATTCTAACTTCTCCAGCTTCTGTACAGCTCTTTGCTGCAATATTTTAGTCATCTCTTCAGAAACTCTACAACCTCCTGTGACATTTTGGCTCCAATATTACATGCAATTTTCTGGTAGATGCTGCCCTAAATCTCTCATTCTCTACCGCTATTCTAGTATCAGCTGGATTTTGCTTTCCCTCACACCTTTCCTAGGGCTTGAATGTAAAATCTTTTCTCACCGGGCTTATCTTTTATACCCCATGGAATAATTGAGGGAAGCATTATTTTCTCACCTTTTTTCTAATGACACTTTGTCTGGCTCTGTGTAGCTGTCCTGGCCTCAAACTTGACTGGGCCCTGTCCATTCCTCCAAGTGGCATGCAATATGAGCAGGATTTGTAAATTTATGCTTTTGTAGATTTTAGAGATCTTTCTCTTGAAAAAAAAAGCCTAGGGCATTACTGTAGATGGAGTAATCCCTATCGTCTTTGTGAAACTCAGTTTTCCTCTTGTGCTGATAGGAAAATTCTGGGGTATGCAAAGGGAGGGAAGATGTGAAAAGGGGCACTGTGTACTATTGCCGCAGCATAATATCAACAAAAGCAGTCTGTTGCTGTGGTTTCATCTGAGCTGATAAAACTATGTAGGTCTCCAGAGACATATATTGGTTCCTCTTCTGCTCCTGGTTGTGTGGTGTTTGACCATCCCTCACATTGGCTCTAATGTTGACTCTATGTAAAATGTAATGAGCAAGTTCAGATCACTAACCCAGGAGAGAACTGTACTTTTTTGTTAGGTTAGTTTTCTTCTACATAAGTGAACTGAATTCGTTGGTGATTGAGTTACTGTTAGCACCAACACCAGTGCAAGTTCACAGAGGGCCTGTAGGGAAAGGAAGAAGGGGAACACAACTTCCTCCCTTAAGCAGCAGAGAGCTGGGTCAGGAGACCCATCTTGGGGAACTGCAGCACCTCCATGATTTGGAACGAAAGAAGGAAAAGTTGGGCTCTGTCCATGGCGATCAGAACCACATCGGTTTGTCTTTGGAGCTAGGAAAGCTTGAACACAGTAAGTGTCTCAGTTGAAGAAAAAACAACCAAAAAACACCCAAATGAGAGGAAAGTTTCCTTTTTTAAAAGCCTGGTGACATCTGTGTGGTTGAACTATCTACTCCTTATCAGAGGCAGGTTTCGGTCTTCTGAAGAGGTTGGATCAGTGTACCTGTTAAGTCCTTTTTTATTATGAGGAGCCCAGTCAGCTGGGGAGAATTATATAATATATATCTTAAACCAAGCCTAAGTTAAATAAGAAGCTCCAGAAGGAATCCAGGTCCAATACTTTGGTGTAAATCCTGTCAGTCTGCCCAAGGCCCCTGGGTGGTGAGCTCACTGTAGTTTTGCTGTTACTACAAACTAATAAATGCTTTGTCCTATGTTCTGAATTTTAAAGTAATAGTGGTGGCTGAAACTATGAGCAGGAAGGTTGTAGCGTAAGGTTAACGTGGTGTGTCTAACCAGTGCACATTATCCTGGGCTGGGTGGAGGAAGAAGAATGTTACCTGCTGCAAACAGCTGCTTGGTCAGCATTGTGGCTGTTTGAAAAATGCACCTCTGCCCAGTCCTCAGAAAGCTAATGTTGACTATACAAAAAATAATCGTCTTAATTCCAGCCTCCCACTCTTAAGCAGAGTCATCAGTACAACAATAATAATCAAATTACAGAATATAGGTGTTTTCTTCAGTATCTCTGTTCGCTTCCCACAGCCTTGTGACACGGATACCCATGATCTGATCTACTTTGCATTCATTGGCAGGCCTGGCTCCAGCAGGGTAGACTCTGCTCCACCTTCCCCGTTCCTGCTCCTGTTCCAGTAGCACCAGTACAGCTGTCTGTGAGTTGGGTTGGAGAGCTGGTCCAGGCTAGAAATTTGTTGTGTTTCCTTGTCTGTAGTGCACATTGGTTGCCCAGTCCCATTTACTAGGCAGCCTCACAGACAGCTGTAAAGGTGTAAATAGGAAAGAGTTTAGAGGAAAGCAGAGCCTAAACTGGTAGTGCTACCAACAGAAATGCTTGCAAGACTGTAGTTGCAAGAAAGCAGAATGGAGATTTTCTTTTGTGTGCAACACACTGATGTAAAACGTGGATTCTGTTTCTTTCTCTAGCCCTTTCTGGCCCATCGGTGGCTCCTGTTACTCAGGGTCATTGCTGACCTTCAGCATTCCCAGCAAATCACATCCCTGTTCTGTGGAGACAGATGTGCTGCCCACAGGTAAAACAAGTCTTAAACTCCAGTTAAGTATTTGAGAAATTACTCTCTGTTTGGAGCTGATGCTTTTGCAGAGTAGGTCTGCCTACCAGACATATGAGAGATTTTTCTCCTTTGATAGGCACTTGTGCACCATCCAGGCAAATAAAAAAATACGTGAAAAATAAACCAAAATCCACTCAGTTCATAAAATTAGTCAAAATTATTTTACTGCAGAGTGTGATCTCTGTTTCGTTTCAGGTTTTTAGAGAGCGGGTGGGTCATAGATTTAATTGTGGTGCATTGAGTAAGATAATGTCTGCTGTTGCTTCAAGAACGGTGCTAATTGATCATGCACTGATGTTTTCAATATAACTAGTAAAGCCAGAGCAATTTTAGGATTTAAAAGTATTTCTAAGTCTGAGCTGTGGTTTTAAGACCCAAATCTTTTGGTTTTAATGTTGCAATCAATTTTGTGAATAGGATGCATTCAGAAATTGGACAAGGGCAAGGTTTGTAAGGAAGTGCTGTTTTTCTGGTGCATACCTGGGCGTACTCTACTGTAGCACTCCAGCTGCAGAAAAAATTCAAAGGTCTTTACTTCCTTGAGAGCATTGAAGCAAAAAATAGTCTATCCTGCCTGTTAAAAAAGAAGCAGAGCTATTAAGTCATAAGAAAAAAAGTGTGTTGCTTGTACAGATACAGGTTATTTTGAATTTTTTCCAGACATTTGACTTGATATCTGGTAATTTTCAGCTATGTATAAATAATTCAGTCTATCTTACTTTCAGGTGACTATTTCTAAAGATACTCTGTTAATAAAGCAGTGAAAGCATTGGTCTGAAACACCCATTTTGTTGTGTTTTCTTTCTGAACTCATTAGAAGTGTTCTGGGTTTTTTAAAACAAGACTTTCCAATATTTACCAAGTTATATAACTTCATGCTCTTATACTATGGGTTTAACTCTAGAGATACCACATTTGTTCCAAGCATCAAACAGAATTGAATAGTGTTTGTTCGAATAGTTTATGCCTATAAAGCTTGCAGCGTAAATATATGAAGTGACATCTTTTATGATTTAATACTTTAGCATTAGTGCTTCTGACATTCAGAAGTGGATTAGAAACAGAAATGGCGCTGTCCCTTCTCACCAACAGACAAAATCTCAGCACAGGCTGACAAATTCTACCAAAATTCTACCAAAATTTCTCTTGTCAAGTTTAACTGTGCAGCCGATAAACAATTAAAACGCCATGCTTGCCCTGAATTCTTTAACTGATTTGCTAGTTCTCTGAACCAGAAGAATGATGTGAAAGCAAGTGTGATCCATGTCACTTTGGGATTCTGGCATCTGACCCTTTTCAGTGTGCAGTATTTTGCTGAGGTGACTTGCAGTATTTAAAACTCAGACTACTTCTTTTATTATTTTTACTTGAACAAAACAAATGGATGATGAAATTCAGGTATCGAATTTAACATTTTAGACCATACAGAGAACTTCAAATACCGACAGTTGCTCTCCCTCATTACAGGATGGAAAGGAAACATTTACTTTATTCATGGGAAAGTCCCCTGAATATCTGGAACTTCCCAGAAGATTGGGTTTCAGAATATAAATTTACATTCATATTAGTTTAGAATGTCATCTTTAATCAGTGTAATCTCTAAGAACCTTCAGTCCAGTCTTACATTACCCTATTCTGACAAATTACTTTGAAAGATTTCAGGTAACAATAAACATGTTTATGTGGTCGTCTGTCTTTATCACATTCTTGCATATGCTTCCATTAAATTGTACCTGGTATCTAACCTAAATCATACAACTAGGGAAACTCCTGTATGGAGGTGGTGGTTCCTTTCTCTGTATTTTTTGGGGCGGAGGGTTAGCGTTATTTAATACAAATACGTAGACACTCTCCCTACAGCCGCAGGCTGCCCCAGGTTTGGGGTTGCAGCAGTCCCTCTTGCTGATGCCTCAGACTTGGGATGTTTAAAAGTTGCTTAGCAAGTGGACAGAGATTTTTACAACATGTCAAAAGGTTGTCAAATATTTGGGTGGTCCATATTCTGCCAGAATGAATGATGGGACAGTAAAGGACCATAAAACATAGACATGCGTATGGAGTAGAACAAATACAGTATGATCCATCTGAATGACTCAGGCAGGTCAAGCTCTGACAGCTCTAACCAGTGGAAAAAAGTAGCACATGCGCCTTGCTAACTTGGTATCATTTTCTGCTTCAAATTCTCCTTTAATTGTAGTGACACAGTCCTCTTTTCTCCCTGTCAGTGGGGAAGGAGAAGGTCTCTGACTGCTTGTGGAATTATCTCTCCTTTCTGTCACTGGGCTTAGATCTTCTGGTGCAACACCTTCACGTGGCAGTGTGTGCTGTGAAAGGAAGTGGCTCAAAATGTTCTGCTTGTTGACCAGCACAGCAGGATAAATTATTTATTTGGCATATCTGGATAGCTGGGTGGTACCAGAGAACTGTTTCTAAATTGCTCACTGTGCCAGGCACAACTTAGCTCCTTACACAGCTGCTCTGGTGTGGCGCTGAGCCCGAGCTAACAACCTGTACTAAGAGGGAAGGGTGTACCAGCTCGGGCACAGGGCCTCGTAAGCAGAAAAATGTTATTTTATTGTACCCATCACTGTACTTGTGTTACCTGGGTTCAGGCTGCATTACCAGGCTTTTAAATGGGTGCTGGTTCACATCCAGCAAGCTTTCACCACGGCCTGAGCAGGCCCCCATCTCCTGTCATAGTACAGGTGTAATCATGTCATCCTTTCTGAAATAAAAACTGCCATCACAATGGAGTGGGGCCACAGTTTAGCACTGAAGCTAGAAGGGCAGATATGAGAAGTGGCTGACTTCAGGTCACTGTCAGTTGGGCTGAGGTCAGCTTCAGATCCCTGGAGTGGAGTCACAGATTCCTCAATTCACCCACTGCTGTTCCAGTCAAAGGTAAAACAAGAATTTGACTAGGGGCAGAAATTAAAGCTCGACATGAGTGGCTGTGCTGATTAATGACTTGCTAGGCCTGTACCAGTTGCAAAGAGCTTGTTCCTGGAGTGTGCAGTATATTCAGCAGGAGCATTAGCTCCCAAATGGCATCATAAAAAATCATTTGGTGCCCATGTTTTATATTGTGTTAAAGGAGTCTGCGTACAGATGATACTGTTTAGTTACACTGTTGTGATGGGGTTTATTAAGTAACCAGCAGCTACACACGGTGAAGTGAGCCACAGTACTTTCAGCAGACAGGCAGAGAAAAGAAGGGATGTATTTTGACAATTTCACATGGTTTCATTTTTGTGAAAGGAAAGCTTTTACAGGTAGTAGGAATTGCAAGAAATCAGCACAGGTTGAAAACCAGGTGCTTGCTATGTTCTCAAAGTAATGTCAGAGAACAGATGGTAAGTAGTAAAGGGCGGTCATTTTGTATGTAACTGGACTGCATAAATATTATATTGGCTTCAGATGTGTTAAGAACTACAAAATGGTCTGAATCCTCAGAAGTCTTTCTGAAAAGATTGAATATATTGCCCAGGACATCCTTAAAAATCTCTTGTTTCTCTAAAATTCAGTTTGCAGATAAATTTGGTGGGTTTTGGTTTGTTTGGTTTATTACTACACATAAAGATGTTCATAAGTAAATATCACAATTCTGTCCTACATGCTAAGGATCACAGACTTCAATCATGTGAATTAGTCTTTTAATACCTTAAGTGCCTTTAACAGGAGCACAGATCACTTATAAATAGAACATACTTATAGATTATGTTTTCAGTCATCATAATAGCTACCTAATGACTTTGTAACCTTTCTGGGATTTATTTTGACATTTTGTTAGGTGTAAGTGAAGTCAGACAGTGTTTTGGGGGCATTTCTGAATGGGAAGGGGTTAAGACAGTGGAAAGGCATTTGTTTGCTTTTCATTGTTAATGCCTTAGGAAATGCTTGCTCTGGTCTCTGCCCTTAGGCAGAACTTAGGTATTCACATAAGACCTATCCCAGCTATTAGATAAGGTTAGGAAAAAGCTGTTTGGGTTTTTTTAAAATACATATGTAATCAATAGAATTAAAATATGTAGCTTGGGGTTTTTTAAGCTGTGCAGGAAGGTTCACCCCTATTTTTAGTGCCCAGTTCATGGTCTCAAAGGGAAAGGTTGCAATTCATATTGATTCTATATTGAACCAGAAAAGGCAGTATAGATTAAACTTGAATTAAATTATGTGTATGTACCAAATGCTTGCTGGATGCTCTTGTATTTATTCGTATAATCTGTGATACAAGAAACTAATTGCAGTTAATTGCTGTCAGAGTCTCTTTTCCTTTTAAAAAGCTTGAAGGCAGAAAGACTACATACTAGCAATGCCAAAAGTGTGGAGTCAAATCAGGAAGATCTAGCAGTGAAGAGTGTTCAAGCAACTTTCACTCACACACCTTACCTGTGCCTACTGATTCACCATCTGCCTGGTAAATGTCAGCTGGCTTGGGTTATGCTAACAAAACAATCTAGAGGAGATCGCTGGTTCTGGTGCCCACTGCTGGAGCTGTGAGATTATGTTTTTGTTTTAAAATCTGCCACTGCTTTTTCTTTAGTGAAAGGGAGGTTGAGCATGCAACACCAATAATTTCTGATACTTCCACCATTCACTCATTTAAATCTGTTAAGTTTGAAATTTTCACCAACTTTGAAAGTGCACTACAAGTGTTGTTTAAAAAGTCGTGAGCCAGAAACATATGTTACGTTTAGACAGGGTTTCTGGTTGCATTTCTTCTGTGATCGGTATGAAGATAGTACCTTGTTCACCTCTCTTTCAGTGGCTGTTACAGCATGTATTCAGTCAGCAAAGAGTTTGCAGACACTGCTCCAAGTGTCATATTAATGGAGACAGAAGTGGGGCTGCAGATGCTACATTCAGTTGATGGAATGATTCTGTTTTGTGCAAGATATTTTGACTAAATTTTTCTTGTACGTTCAAGATCAAACACTTTAACTTCAGTGACAAGAAGAATTTTTCCAGCTTTTTATTCTTCAGTTTGCCCGTCAGATTGCTCTGTGTGAACGCAATCTGAAGACTCTTCTCCATTTTTGGCATTTTTAGTGGAGGCCATTCTCTGACCTGCACTTCCACAGCCCGGCCTTTGGGCTGCCCTGACCCAAAAGTGATCTTCGAATGGCTTTGTGGTGAACCCATTCAGTGAAGTGGTGAAAGACAGATTTAAAGATGAAGCAGCAAACGTAGGTTGTTCTTAGTATGACGCACAGTCTTGTCACCCGAGGGAGAGGACAGGAGGAGCAAATGTCCAGGAGCAGTGGTAGGGGCAGTGCCAGCTTGGGATGACAAAGAAGATGTGGTGTAAATTACAATTCCTGAGCCAACCTTCTGTAGTCATTAGTGACAGAGAGAGATAATTATGGGCCTGTCTTGTCCTGTTAAGCATTTATTACTGGTTATTTGAAGTCCCATGTGTAAGCCGTAAATAAAATTATTTTTCTCTGAACATTTTCAGTCTGGCAGCCACTGAACGGAGTTCATAAAGTGGCTGTTGAGCTGTGGCTGAAAGGGCTGCTACACTGCAAGGTGACAGTGGAAATGTTTACAGATGTGAATGTTCTCAGTACTTATGATGGAAAGGTAAAAACAATAGCGTACCAGAGCAGTGTTTGATGACCTTCTCAGTGCTTTCATGGTGGATTTGTGGCTTTATAAAGCCACACACAGTTAATACGGAAAGAGTCAAATTCCTGGAACAATACAGGGCTTGAGAAACAGGCATTGCCTCAATTTCCCTTTCAGCTACCCTGATCCTTTGCTGCCATGAGCATCTGGGTGACTGGATATTGGACTGGATCAGGAACTTAATGTGGCAGTAGAGCTGGTCCCTGCGGGTGTTGGCTGAGCGAATGTGTTACTGGATGTGGTGTAAGTAGGGCTCAAAATGGGCATGGGTTTGTTGGGTCTCTGCTCTGCACTGGTTTGGAGTATGCCATGGGTTTTTTTTGAAAATCTGTGTGTACTTCGTTAAAATAAATCCAAAAGTCAGAGGAGGAGACTTTAAACATGTAACCTGATAAAGCTGTGTTTGCTTGCGAGCAGGTGTGATAATAGTACATCTGCGTCATAGAGTGAACTGTATTGCCTCAAGGTGTAGTTATATGGTATGGCCAGTAACTGTCAGTGTAAGCATTAACTTCTGACAGTGAATTGTCACCATAATGTTACTAAAGACAGAGGAGCAGGGCTTGCGGGGAGAGGTGCTGTGTTTTACTGTGGCAGCTGTACAACTGCTAAACATAGAAAGCTTTGGGGCGTTCGGGACCTTCACGGATGAAAGTGGATGGGAAGTTTTGTTTGCTGTATCAGCCACAGTGCGATATTTTGATCCTTGGGTTTAATGGTGTTTGGGAAAGGATCTCCATTTTTTTTTTTCCTCCAGTCTGCCTTGGGAGACTAAAAGCAGCCTGTCTGGAGAGCAGGAAAGCTCCATGGCTTGTGTGAGCAAGGAGAAACCAAGGAGCAGAGCCTAACCTTTAGGAGACATTCTGGAATTCATGAGGGTATTTCGGTCAGGAGACAGAAGAAGAAGTAACAAAGCTAAATAGAGCAAGGACACCACACACATATCAATGGGTGGGTACTAAAGAGTGGAGAAGATGAGATGAAAGCTGTGGGAAGACAGAATTATATTTTATCCTGGCCCTGTAAGCATGTAGAGGGGAGGTAACTAGATGCTCATGCTCTGAATACACAGCATTGATGCTCACTTTAATTAACAGGGAGTGCAGTAGTTAGCATTACCTGTAGCACCTTGTTCAGCGTCCTGTCTTTAAGATAATGAAGATCAGTAGGTACCTCAAAAGACTACTGGAACCTGCAAAAATTTCATAAATGTGACATGATCACATGTGACTCTCATGAAAATCTTTATTTGAAATTTTGAAGATTAGAGACCAATTTAAATCCTGACTCATGAGGTTTTTATCTTTCAGCTCTGCATTTTTTTTGGTATGAAATAACTGCACTAATTCAGGATATTTTGGATATTCTTGTTATCCAAGTGCATGTCTAATCCCTGTCTGAATCCTAATAAATTTATCATCAGCATGATTACTCTATTTATGTGGCACATTAAATATCAATTTTAATAATTTTAATAGATTCTTTAATTTTTCATTTTCATACGTTTAAATATTATATATTTAAGCTTAGCTGTTTTTATAATCAGTGCATGTTTCTAGTTTACTTACTCTGTTAATAATTTAAATATATTTTCTAGTGTTTGAAGCGTTTCTCTCCTTTCTGGGGTAAATAATGATAATCTATCTAGTCTCTTCATACAGCAGGTTTTCATGGCCCTAAATACTTGCTTTCTCTGAATACCCAAATTCCACAGAACCCATTTTTAAGGTGGGCTTCCAACCTTGGCACTGTAATCCAGCTGATGTATAGGGTCCAGCTATACATATTTAGTAAAGATTACCATGTCTGTTTTTATTGTTGCAGTCTAACACTTCAGCTTTTCTTGTGATAGGTGCCCATTAAGCAGAAATCTGAAGTGATCTTTCTGCAGTAGTCCTTAAGCACTCTTTCCTCCAACTAAGGAGACAGTTTTATTTGGATTTTTCTGCAATGTGTGTAGGTCAGTTTCCCTGCATTCTGCAACTGCTTGTGTTTATTCTGTCTTCTGCTGTCATGGCATAAATTCGACTGGTACAATTAGTTATCTTCTGCTGAACTCTTTTTCTCCCAGTCCTGATTTAGCTAAAATAAATTACCGTGTATCAGCTGAATGTTTCGCTATTTGGCTCTTTACCTCCAGAGTTTCAGATTGCTAGTAATTATGTTATTAATAAAAAGTATTAGTAAGTACAATACTGCCTCTTTGGAACTAATAAAGAAAATTGTGTATTACATAAGTCATGAGTTAAACCATCTCTAACCAGGTAGTGTCACCAGTTTTCTTAGCTGGTGTTCAGCATTCATAGCCCAGATGTTTTAGGTGAGCAGTCTCTGGTTTCCCAGCTCTGGTTGTTAAGAGCTAACTGGTTTTTTCTGTTAGTTTCATTTAGAATACTTGGTTCAACTACAGCAATTACTGATCTTTTCTCAAAGTGTGTGTGGAGTGTCCTCTCCTGACAAGATGGAAAGTAGTGGGGAAGGAAGGAGAAATGAGAAGTGTGCTCCCTTTGCTCCCATATGCGGTCCATGCCCTGGACACTTGTTCCCCACCAGGACACTTTCAGATCCCCGTCTCCAGTTCATAACTCCTGGTGTGGTGGCTGCCAGGGAAATCAGTGCCAGGGTGGGACACTGCAGATGAGGTAGGAGGAGTAAGAGGATGGGGCGGCAGGGTAGGCCTGAGCACCCACAGGAACAGAAAGACACTGGGGTACTGGTCAGCAAAGCTTGTCTAGACTAGGGATATGAGGGCTTAGAAAGGAGGTGTGAAGATTGGCATCCATTTGTATGTGTGGGGAGGTTTCAAACCAAAGATATTTTCATCTGTTACACTGTAAATTGCAAGAACTAATAAGAATTGACAACCTTAATTTCAGCCATCATGATCTTACTTGTACACAAAACTTAGTAAGTGGTTTATGTTCTAGGTGCATGGTCCTGTACATCTTGGCAGTCTTGATTGTACCCAAACATAAAACGGTGCAGTCACCAGTGTATCTGGAATATGACACCATGATGCTCCAAAATCCGATTCCTTGTTTTTCTCACAAATTACTGTAAAAGGTAGTAATGAAGATGTCACAATACAAATACTGTGATGTACAAGTGCCAGGTAAATTAAAACAAATTCAGGAGTACTTAGAACCTGCAAATAATATGAGACAGAGAGCTTGTCCAAAAACGAGTTGTTGGAAACGCACTCAAACTGCATGTATCAAGATACAAGTCTTGCAGGCAGCTTCTTGCATTGCTTGGTGCTTACAGTATGTAATGAGTAAGTTCCTCTTGGGTCTTTGCAATTCACATTAAGAATCTGCTTTCTGAAATGTTGGTGTTGTAGAGGAGGAAGTATCTCAAACAGTTAATCCTTTTGCTTATTATGTATGCAAAAGATCATGCAGGTGTAGAAGCCAAGCTTGTAAAACCAGAGGTCCTTTTTTAAATAGAGTGTGAGAGGATTGGAAATTTTCCTAAGAAAACACTGCATTTATCAACAGGAATTTGACAACACATCCACCTTTGTGAACATTGCTAATTACCTGATTCAAGAGATTCCTCACTTGCACATTTCATCTGTTTCTAATCTCATTTGTATAGCAATTGACTCTGTGATGGAGTCACAATTTCTACTAGCAAACAAAAGCATTATTAGCTTTTGTAATTTAGAATTTGTAGCTGGAAAGTTGTTTTTTAAAGTTCTTTTCAGATCCTTGGCTGTGAGATGTTGCTGATGTGAAAGATCTGCTCCTGAAATGGTTGCGATGCGGCAGCCTTGGCTGGAGTCACCACAGTACATGCACAGAATTGGGAAAAAATTGTTGATTTGCTTATCTTGGACAGACTGTCTGAAATGGTGAAAATCAAAGGGAAACCTTCAGTAGTCTGGGTTGGAGTTTGTAGTTTTGAAAATGAAGAATATCCGAAAAAGGGCATATAACATGGAGGACAAAGATTGTTAAAACAAAGCTGGTGTTAAAGTTAGGATAGAAAACCACTAGAACTGTTGTCACTAAGTCTTTTAAGAACTGTTTGGTAATGTATATTTCAAAGAGTAATAGTGCATGGGTTAACTTTTGTGCTTTTTTGAAGATGAAATGCAACATGGGGAAGACTTGGTACTGTAGGAAAGAATGGGATTATTGTATTTGCATGGACACAAGCTATTCTTTAAATTCTTAGAAAAATTATAGTATCTAGACTACGTAATATGCAATGAATTTACAATTAATTTCTTTCATAACCACTTCACAAATATATTTGTATAGGTAGAGTATTATTTGTCAAACTGATATTTTGTTTATGTGGCACAGAAATCATGGCAACAGAAAGAGGCATAACAAAATTCTAGTGCTTAGAATGATTTAATTTGCTTTTCCAAAATATTTGTGTGTTTTCTTTATTGTTTGTTTTTAAGGAAAATCAGGTTTAATTCTTCTCCTTTTCATTTCTCAAGAGTTTCTAAACTAATGTTGGACTAAATACTTGATATTTAAACTCTTCAGTGTTCACACAGACACACCAAAGCTCACTTGAACAGTCATTTTGAATACTAAATATACAGATTTTGATTTGTATACATTGACTAGCTTCATATTATACTCAGGGTTGAGGTGTGACTGCACTGCTTTAGGCAGTATAAAGGGTGTTCTCTTTCCTGTAATACTGAAGCACAGATTGCGTGGAAATGGAAGTACTCTTGACTTCATGTTTGAAATGAATTGTCTTGAGTGCAGACATGGTGCCACCACCTGTGTTGACACTTTCAAGTCTTTTCCTCGGTGGGGCCAGTAAAGCTGAGAGGGGCTTTTCTGCTTCTTTCCATCTTTCTTCTGATCTGAGCATCCTGTGCCTGCAGGCCCTTTCCCAAAGCAGAAATGTTCTACCGGTTGTTTTGCACCAGCTCTGAAGAGAGATGTGCTGCCATAGGGTAGGCAGAGGCCTGAGTAGGTTGGACAACACAGGGTGGTACACAGAATTAGTGTTGTGGCTGTGGAGGTAATACTCATTCTTAATATTTGGTATTTTGAGTTCTGTATATTACAGTGGTATTGCTGTATCACCACTGGGAACATTTCCTTGTATTTTGTAGGGGTTTTTTGTATCAAATACTTCCATATAAGTAGCTAAAGAAAAACTGCAAAGTGATGTTCACAGATCAGTGCAGAATTTTAACAGTCATTGCACTCTGCCTACATGCATGGATTTCGAAGTTATGCAACCTCTTTTTATAGAGTTTTGTGTTCTGGTGATCTAGGTTTGCTAAGTTACTGCTTAGAAATATAAGCATATTGGGAGCTATATATGATACAGAACTTAGGTCATGGCAAACTACTGTGTACCTCTACAGATAAAAACATTTGCAGTAAGATTCAAGTAGAAATGGCTTCCATCTGTATGTATACTGACTTTAAAACTACTGGGTAGAAAAGGCTGAGTTGCTGTGACGTAGAGCCATACACACTGATTTAAAGAACTTGCATGGAGATGTTGCATACTTAGTTCAGACAGAAGGAAGACTGAAAACTCAGTGCCCAACACAGCAGCAATTGCTATTGGTTACCTGCAGACTGCAGCTGGGGGGAGAGGGAGGGCTGTAGCAGGGCATATTGTCACCTTGGCGCTGAGGGTGTGCCCTTCCTGACACACTACCGGTCGTTATTCCTAATTGCAGAGGTGATAGGTCATCACAGTGCCATTGCTCAAGCAGTTTTTTTAGGATGAGCAAAACGCATTCTTTCTGATCTCATGGTTGGAAGAGACTGGACCTGTTTTTCAGAAACATTACACACAGAAAAATCGACCTGAGGCAGACACGGGGCGTGAAAAACATTTGCCTCAATGCTGACAGTTTGGCAATATTTAATAAGCAAATTAAAACAGCGTGTAGTGATGGGAATTCAGCTGCAGTGATTGCTACCAGATCCACCAAGAATAATGGACTTGCATACCAACCCAGACTTACAACAAATATTGTGATTGTAGGTAACTAAATGACCATGGAATCTGGAGCAGAGAACCAGCAGAGTGGAGATGCAGCCGGTACAGAGGCAGAAACCCAACAGATGACAGTACAGGCACAACCACAGATTGCAACGTTAGCCCAGGTATAAAAATCATATGGTGTAATAGTTTTACCTATTGGATAATATTTTTAAGAGGGATAATGTCTGCTCACGGGCCTGAGCGAAGATTCCTTTGATACCATTCTGAAACAGGTGTGATGTATAGTTCCGTTAATATTTGTCTTCATATTTTTTAAGCAGTAGAGATTTTTAACTTCCCCTCACAGTAGGCTGTGTTAGTTCTGAAGAACTGTATGTGTGTAAATTGTGTAATGTTAACACAATAATTAATGAAAATACTTCTAGCATTCTTTGCCACAGCCATTCCACTGAAAGGTATTTTTTTTGAATTTGTGTAATTTACTGTCTTTTTTATAGTGACTGAATTGTCTTGCTGTTATGTTTTCTGTTAAAAGCTTGGCTATAGTAGTGAGTTTTAATTCTGAAGAAAACAAACTGAAAATAAATAATGTAACAAATACAACATTAATCAGATGGGATTAATATTATAAGCATTATAATAAAGTTATCCTGTTGTCTCCAGAATTTTACAGAACTGCTGGCTATTTAGAGAGGCAGAAGTAGATCATTTGTTATCCCCGACTTATTTTAGAGAGACAAGAAATGCAATCCCAGCTACATCTCTGATTCTGAAACCTCTTTTCATTTGTGGATACACTGATGGTTAGCAGAAGCAACTCCATTGTATAAATGAGTACAAAATCTCTTTGGCTCTTTCCTGTAACCATTTAATTTTAAAACTATTTACAGTCTGCAGAGAACAAACAGGTGTTTCAGATCTCATAGTTTGCACAATTGAGTGTCTTTTAAGTGGCATAAGTGTTAAATCACTTATTGTTTTATAAATGATTAGTGTCTTTTTAAAGTTATTACACCTTTTGGTAATCCAGAGATCGTACACTTCCATTCAAGTGATAGTGTAGGGATTGGAGGTGTTAAAATGCACAGGGTGATTTTGTTGGGTGAAGCTGTAGTGTGAATTTACAAACCACCAGCTGCCCTGCACCAGCTTGCCTCTTTGGGCAGTTTTCTCACCATCTAACTTAGGCACCGGATGTAGGTGGTGTGAATAACACTTCAGTGTGAACTGAGTGGAAGTAATTTATTTCTCTTGCAAAACCGGTAAACTGCTTCTCACTTGATATGCTTTGAGTCCAGAGAAGTAAGAATGTTTTAATTTGTGTGCTAACATACTAACCTCCAGGGAGCTGAACTTATAAGTATGTAGTGCTCCATGTGCACTTTACTCGGAAAAAATTATCCCAGTACTTGAATGAGAATTTTTTCCAAGTAAGAAAAAGCTATACAAGTATGGTTAAAATCCATGAGAACCACTATGTTGTCATTCACTGTACTATTTGCACAAGGTGCAAATAGTTGTTTGCGGAGGTGATACAACAGTCTAAACGTAATTCCTTGTGTTGTTCACATCAGTGTTATGTTATTATATTTTTAATATGTGAAATGGAAGTGTTTGGCATTAGGGAGTGCCCTCAGAGGCTTAGCCAAATCTAAATAACTAATTATGTCAATTTAATTCCTTCATTATCTCTTGTAAGGTCACCCCTCTTGCAAGTTTAGTTTAATTGCTGAATTTTTAGTGAGTTCAGGGTAGTTTTCAGAGTCAAAAGGAAACTCGTCCCAGTTCCACAAGGTATGAGTCAGAGACATCTGCGGAAGTTACACTCCGCTGTGGGCTTAATCCAACCACACTGGCCTCCAGTTGATCAGCTTTGCCAAGGACTGTTTAGTCAGACAAGCATTATTAAAAAAGGTCGCTTGGTAAAGGAATATAATTTGCCAGAGGAAAGTGCTTATGTTAATCTCAGCCCTGGTTTCTCTCAGATGCGAGGTAAGTACCTCTGTGTAATGCTGCAGCTGTTTTCCTGAAAAAGGAAGGTAAAAGCAAACAAAAATTGGTGGATTACGGAGAGACATCTGTGGAGGAGAGAGGTCTACATGTAATTCCGTTTAATTTTGTTGTTAAACCAAATTTCATTTTAAGTGGTGAATGTTTATGGAAATTCAGAGATCAGCTGTTGAAGCTTTTTTAGAACCACGTGTTCACAGGGACAGCAGAGGATTTCCTTCTGCATCCGGTACATAGCAGCTATCCCTTTGAGATTAGGTAGGACAGCAGCGCAGCTCCTTTTCACACTGGAGCTACAGGGATCGAATGTTTTTAAAGTGCTGTTGAACCCTGCAGGATTGTTAAATTTTCCAAACGTGGGTATCTAGAAGAAGAAGGCTGGCAAGCCAGTGAGCCGTGACGTGGCTCCCACTTGCCTGCAGTCCTTCCCTGAGGGCTGTGATGCGTGAGGGTACGGCAGCCCTGGCACCCTCCTGTCCTTCAGGAGCCCCCAGCCCTGAACACATTCATAGTGGCACCAGACTGTTGCTCAGTGCTGGATATGCTCTGGGGCAGTGGTCCAGCCATGCAGCAGCCTTGGTGCATGGCACTCCAGCTGCCTGTGATAGTTCTTGTGACCTGCCAGAGTGAGTCGTGATCAGCTTTGTGTGGGTACCGCTGTGCTCGAAGCCGGAGCCCCTGCGCAGGACATGCTCACCTACCATGCTGAAGTCATTGGTGTATCTCTGTTGGCAGAGCTGCTGTGCCTACAGGTCTGTGCTGGAGAAACACAGTTATGTTCAAGAACTGAGAGTTTAAAACATGAGCAGTTCTTCCTCAGACTCTAAGACTAGAGTTTGTGTTGATATGTTGCACTGAGTCACAATGACTGCCTACAAAATACTTCTTTCCACTGCAAACTCATGGGCTTTCTGTCTGAACACATGTTCGCTTTTCTTCATTTAGATGGACTTTACCAGCTATTCAATACAGTTTAGTCTGTTGAAAGTCTGAAAGGTATGGTTCCCTAAAAATTTTAACTTCTGACATCTGGCAGACACTTCTCATTTTCTTGAGGGAGAACTTAAAATAGCTCCACTCCCATACGTTTCTGCCTTTGACTCAGCAGTGTCTGTAGGAGTACACCCAAGTCCTAGCAGTATCTAGCTGAAGTAAGTGAAAGGTAATAATGTGTTTGTTTCAGGTTACCTGAAGATAGAAGCAGCTGTCAGTGATTTGACAATTCTGAAATTAGAAATTCTGCATTAGATTGATTTGTAAAGTAGGTCAGGTGTTGGGCTTAGGCAGTTCAGGGGTTTTTATATTATGCTGAAACATTTGGGTCATCTAACTGGGGTCTAGAAGAGACAGTTTTTTACCAGAACATGTACTGAAATAAGGAAATTTTGCAATAACCTAATTTATGCTCACTGTTTCCTCTTTGCAGGTATCTATGCCAGCAGCTCACGCAACGTCTTCTGCGCCCACAGTGACCTTAGTTCAGCTGCCCAATGGGCAGACGGTTCAAGTGCATGGAGTAATTCAGGCTGCCCAGCCATCAGTTATTCAGTCTCCACAGGTCCAGACAGTTCAGGTACTGACTGAACAAAATCCTAATACATGAATGAGGCCTTTGGAATAGTCCTGTCATTGCACTGGTTTCTAACGTGTTTGTGTCCTGGATTGTGTTTTTGCTTATATAAAATTTAAGAGCATATTGAAGGCAAAATCTGTACAGTTTTTGCTGCTCTATGACTTTTCCTATTCTGGTTTCACCACTTTTCACTGTCAAACATTGCTGAGTTTCATTTACCTGTAGAATTTATTTGGTGAGTTTAACAGCTTCCTGTTTTTTCTTACAGTATTACTCCACTTTTTGTCTTTATCGTATTTTCATACAGCTTTATTGAGCAAGAGTTCATACTATTCTGAAGTGAACAACAGGGTGGCTTTTTTTTTTCCATAATGTAATCTTTAATAAGGCTGGCATTCTGGGATGAGAGCCTTTGCTACACAGAAAATATTTGCATTGGTCTACAAAATAGATGTCTGTATGTTAATGATGCTTAAAATACACCTATCAGTCCTTACATTGAAATGGTTTTAAAATGTGCCTGTTAAGTGTTTTGTGCTTTGTAAAGCCTTTCTCCTCTGGAAAGCAAGGCAGGTAATGCAGTGTGATGAAGTAACTTGAAGACATAGGAGACAAGTGGTCTGAAATCTTTAAAATCTCTAACTTTCTTTTTAACCACTTGAAGCTCAGTGTTACTGAATGCAGAAATTGTTTGGCATACAGCAGCTACACAGGGCAAGGGCTGTACAGTACTCGTTTGCTATTAGTACACTGAGCTCTAAAATGATTCATTTTAAAGAGTAGACATTGTGACTTTTTGATACAGGCATTCAGCTGGGTATTATTTGAAAAAATAAGGCATACATAGTTTAAAACTAGGCCATTCTGATAATAATCTTTTGTTTTTCCTTATCAGCTTCAGTGCTGAGTTTGTGGCGGGCTCTACCCTCCTCAGCCATTGCAGTCAAAAGTTTAGAGTTCTAATCTATCAGAGGTGAGCAGTTTTTAGATAAGTGCAAATGTTACTAGCCCAGAGGTGGAAGATAAGAGACTGACAATGAAACCATGCTTGGAATTCACCTGGTTCAATGCAAATCTTGAATGTTTTGATACTCAGAGCACAGTCAGCCTTGGACCTGTTCAGGCCCTCTATCTGCTAACAGTGAGATGTGGGTGCCAGCAAGATTTTTGAGCCTCTAGGAGTCTTCTCTACAGTGCATAAAATATCAGGCTGTGAGCTCTGTTTCTCACATAGGCATCACTAGCTTTGTCACATGACTGTGGTCTTTTGGTAACAGTATCTGTTTTTAGGTATTGGAGTGGTTTTATACTTTTGGCACACTTTAAACTTAAAATTATTTAAATATGATTGATGCAAACATTTTAGCTTTATTGCATAAACATTTCTCTTTTTTTTTAGCACAGATGTTTAGAATTGAAGCACTACATTATTTTTTAGCATTTTTGCGTATATTTTCCTGACAATTTTCCCCCCAAAAAGGCAGTCTTTCTCTAACATATCTACCCCTATGCTTACAATTGATATTTCTCAACTTCAGTGTTTGTTTCCAAACATTTCTGCCATCTTAATTTGATTTTATTTATTATCTCCCTAAATTTTACTAAAAAATCTTTCTTTGTTTCCTTACAATGGATGGAAACAAAGAATCATGGAAGGCAGAAAAAGGATGGCATTACTGTTTCTATTTTCTTATTGGAGTATTTAAATGATAAAGGACATTCTCATGGGTAGATGGCTGACTGTGGTTATCCTTTACTGGACCTGTTACTAAGCAGTTGCGTCCATTATGTTCACTGCCTAGATAGAAGCACTATAGGATTACTTGCATTGTAGTGTTTTTCACAGGATGTCAAGATTTCCTTAAAATAAAGACATTGGAAGTGTCTTGTTAAATTTGATTGCTGTTCTTATTTACAGATCTCCACTATAGCAGAAAGTGAAGATTCACAGGAATCAGTAGACAGTGTCACAGACTCACAGAAACGAAGAGAAATTCTTTCCAGACGACCCTCCTACAGGTACAGAGGTTAAAGCAGAAGCATTTTGCTTGATGGGTGTGTTCACATGGGGAGACAAACGGTGTGATTGTATGACTATTTTTAGATTTACTATTTAACTGAAATCTCTCTGCTGCAATGTGTTGGAATTGGAATATGGAATATGTCCATGGAATAAGATGTAAAGAGATAAGCAGATAGAAGAAGGAGGAAAAAACCTCAGCTGTTACACTCAGTTAAGACAGAAGTGAGCTGAGAATAGACTAATTGCCACATTTGGGGAACATTGAAGTATCATTGTGCTAGGTGCCTTAGAGGCAGCTTTGATGAGTACTCAATACATGAAATACACCAAAGCTTTGCAAGAAAGTGGCTTCTGTATAATCTCTAGTCTGCAGAAAATCAACTCTACTGTTTTTCATTATTGTTGAAGTGCTAGCAGCAGTCAAACTTAATTCCTTTCTCCCATGAGACTTTCAGTGAACATGTGGTGTTCTGTGTCTCAGAGAGAATTTCTGCTTGAGCAAAGTTGTTTGTGTTTAATGTTTAAGAAGTCAGGGTATGAGGTGAATGTAGTGATAGGTATCTAGTGTCTTTAGTTATCATGGCAAATAACTGCACCCCTGCAGCAAAACCAACTGAGGTGCTCCTTCACATGGTGTTATGTGTTACTTTATTAATTAAGTCTTTGTACAGCTTTTTGGGTCTGTACTAAATCCCTTTTTCATTCTTAAAATATGTTAAAGAGCATTAAAGAACAGCTCTGGAGTTCAGTAGGTTTTAAGTGACCTGTGGATTCTTGCTGCTTCAGAAAACTCAGATGCTCGTTTTTTCTTCCTGAGCATAGCTGTAGAAAGTACAAGCTAGGCTCTAGGCCTGAGCATATCTCAACCATGATATTGTTTTAGCACTTGGAGATTATTCTGTCTTCTCTGGCTGCCTTCAAGTCTGTTCTGCTGAAGGTAGTGAAAATAATTGCTGAAGATCCCTAACCATGATAGATCTGGGAAAATATTTTTATTTGTGAGGACCAGTGTTGCTGACTTCAAGGCTGTCGTAGACTCCTTGCAGTCTGCTTCTGCAGGGAGACACTTGTTTTTACTGTATATGGAAGAATGGCTGTATATGGTGAGACAACAGAGCCAAGTAAACAAGCAGCAAAACTGAGAAGAGGGTACTTGTGCATGCTGACTTTGCATTGAGATGGACTCCTTTGCATGCACTGATACCACAGCACAGCCTTTGTCTTCCAACCAGATCCTGCTGATCAGCAAAAGTTTGTAACTGTAATGTTTGTATCCACAGCTCAGACTCTGGGCTGGGGTAGGTCATGTCAGAAAGGCTGATCCAGACCACTGCAGTGCTCAGTGACTTCCCAGCTGGCATTATTCAAGCTGCTGGCCCGAGAGACAAGATAGGTGCAGATATGCTCACAGAATTGAAAGCTGTATATATTTCTTCCTCAGAAACTTCACTGTGATTCTGCTACTAAAGTACATTAGGTATTCCCCGTGTCAGTTCATAGCTGCTATATTTGTAAGGCAATCACCTTACCATTTATCTAAATCCATCTTTATGATGGCAGAGGTAGGTTTTAACCACCAGGTCATACTGACATGAGCTTAAAAAGTGATTTTTTTATGTTTTTGGGGTTTGTTTCTCATCATCCCCGCTTTCTCCGTATTTTTTCATCTGTTTCATTCACTAGATTTTCTAGTCTAACACTTAGATTGCAAACTCTTCTGGATGGGAATTTTTTATTTGTCCGAGTGGTGCTTGGCACAGTGGAGTCCTTGTGCAGTGCTGGGGTTCTTGCATGTACACAGAGTCAAAGCAGCAACAGCAGAGCTTAAGTCAAGCTGCTTAGCAGAATGACTGCTCTCCCCAGATAGCTCCATACAGATGTTCTGGCTCCCACAGCTTTAGAAGCCGTATATAAGAAATTGGTGCTGTCTTGGAACTTGGGGTCTGCAGCTGTGTTTGCTTCATCCCACAGTGAGTTCTAGTGACAATCCACTGGAAAACATATGAGGAGCATTGCAAAAAATATTGCCCTTTACCTAAGCAGCAATTTTGCAGTGACATAATAGAATATGCCAGCAGTGAAGAGGGCTTGACAGTCCTCTGAGGAGGGACAGTGTCTGATCTCGATGCAAATTGCAGTAACTGCTGTGGTCAGTATACAGTCAGATTCAGGAGGGCCTGTAACAGTAATGTTTTAGCAGTTTTAGCTTTGGATAATTAACTCAACTCATGGAAGTAATTAAACAGCATTTTCTTTCCTTTGCCCATGCTAATCTCAGAACTTTCTCAGGCAGGACACCTGTGAACATAACTGTGTGACTGGGTATTGTCTCCCAGGCAGGTGTTATTATGAACTGGTTGCTCTCTGCAAGCATTTTGCTACCTTCCTTTGCACTCAACTCTTGGCTGAGGCGTTTATGGTCTCTAGAAGTTACCCTAACATAAGTGAGGAGACAGGTTTTGATGTATTTTTGCTTTCTTTAGATGTTTATGTAGCTAAAATCAGGAAACAAGTAAAAATGGATGAGAGAAATGTATTTTTAAGATTCTGAGAAGCACAGCTGTTCTATGCTGGCTCCCTTGCCCATCTGTGCTTGGCACTTTGAAAAATCCTCTCCAATAAGAGTTTGAAGATAGTGTGTGTTTTTCATTCTGCACCCATGTTTTCCTTGGTAGCTTACTGCGCTTTACAGTTTTCTTCAGCGTTGTGTATCAATTAGAATATTTTTTCCCCTGATTTTTATTAAAATCTCTACAACACACTGTCTTTGCCAGAAAAATTTTGAATGACTTGTCCTCAGACGCCCCAGGAGTGCCAAGGATTGAAGAAGAAAAGTCTGAAGAGGAAACAGCAGCACCTGCCATCGCCACTGTTACGGTGCCAACTCCCATTTACCAAACCAGCAGTGGGCAGTACAGTATGTAGTCTGAATTTCTCAGTGGTGCTAGTAAGTGGGGATGAGAAGATGAAGAACTGTTATTTCTGTAACTGTTTGGACTAGGAAAAAGCAGGAGGTGAAAAAAAGATGACTTGATTTTGACTGATAAACATGCCTTTTAAACACATTCCTGTTGTAAGTATTTGAAAGGTTCAAGTAACATTCTGGGACTGTTTGCCGCTTGGTGCAGCTAATGCATCCTGAGGCCAAATAGGAACTAAGCAATGCTATTATAAACTTCTGCACTTCGGGAACTAGATGAGCTGATTGAGAAGTTTCTTTTCTTTCTTTGCAGATTATTAATACTTGTTCATAAAACTGTAATCTTATTAATAGAAATGACATTACAATCTGCAATTACTTTTAAAAAGTCCTGAAAAAATAAGAACTTCAACAATGTTTTTTGAAATATGTAATAAACATATGTTTCTATGTTTTCTTTATTCACTGGATTTAACAGAGATAGTGCTTTGACTTAAAGGGTTGAGTGTACATCAGTAAAGATAGAAGACACATGCTGTCTCTCACAAACACCTACAGTATTAAATATAAAAAAGGGAGGAAGAACTACTTGTTTCCATCTTTCCCATAAAATATCTTTAAATTTTTCTATCTCTGTTTACTCCTTCACAACTTTGCCTAGTACCCTGCTTTATTTTATTGAAATGGATGTGGTTAATTCTGGATCCTATTATAACTGTAATAGTTACAGTTAATTGTGCAGACACTTGAGATTTCGGGGGGTGTGTATATAGGAATACAGTGAAATTCTGTGGAATCACGAATGAGGGGTGATGTCCCAGTATACCTGCATAACAGGATTGAGGAAAAGAAAGTAAAAAAACCTCAGCAAAGTAAGACTGCTTCAAGGAAACTGGCCCTTTATAATGACAAAACTGATAGGGAGGGCCTGAGGAGCTTGTAGAGAAGGGGGGATACAATCAGAAGAAAAAAAAATGCCAAAGCAAAAAGAAGTGAAACACAAGATGAATAGCAATAGCAGCAGACAAGACAGAAGGGCATAAAGCATGGAAAAGGAGAGGAATTTCAGATGAGAAGAAAAAAGGAGTGAGAAAAAGACCTAAACCAACCAAGAAGAAAATCTTAACTAAAAAATTAAAAAGTATTCCCTGGGGGAGGATTGAAAGTTCATAAAAAATTGGAAACTTACTTTCAAAGCATGATTTTTTTAATGTACATTAAAGCCATGTGTGTGATTTCAGGGTGTATAAGTGTTCAAGGGAATTAGATCAGTATTCTTCCATATCTAGGTTTAATACTGTAAGTTAATGAGTAAATTAGTGTCTTAAATGCTGTGTTGATTTTTTGTCTGCAGTTGCTATTACCCAAGGAGGAGCAATACAGCTCTCTAACAATGGCACAGATGGAGTACAAGGTCTCCAGACATTGACAATGACGAATGCAGCTGCAACCCAACCTGGCACCACCATTTTACAATATGCACAGACCACAGACGGACAACAGATACTTGTACCCAGCAACCAGGTTGTTGTACAAGGTGAGAAACTTCACAGCCAGTCATTCTGTGTAACATTTTCTCCATACGGATAGAAGTTGCCAACCTAACTCCTTCAAATGTGTCAGGAAACAGATTTAACAGCTTTGACATGATAAGTCTCCAAAATCATTAAAGGAAATTCTGGACAAAGCTATTTGTCACATTTTCTTGGAACCTTTCCCTTTGGATTGATAAAATTGTAGATATTTTGGGTTTACTTCTTATAACAATATATTTATTTTTCCATGGGGTTTCCATGCTGTATTTCCTGTATTTTTTTATGTTCTGCAAAAACTGATAGAACTCTGAGTTCTCCCATACCTGCAGCAGTAGGAAATTTAAAGTAAAACATTAAAGATGGGAAAGAAGGTTGTTTGATTCTAAACTTTAATTTATTAGTAATTTTTTCCCCTTTTCAATTACAAGTCTTAATATTTTCCTATTGTGACTTTTATAACTAGTCACCAAGTAGTTAATCAGTGAGTCTTGGAATCAAAACAATTTAGAAAAGTGCCTTAAGTTATCATTTGGTCTAGCCCTTCATTTGTCAGGGCTGCTTTAACTTAGAATAAGTTGTGGGCTTTTATTGTATTAAAATACATGGTTTGGTTTATTGAAAACGGGAGAGTTATTAAAATTTTTTAATTTAAAATAACAGGGAAAGTGTAGCCCTGCTTTCATGACTGTAAAGCAGTTGATTTGAAAGTTATTCAGTTAAGAGTTTTCCAGGCATCAGTGAAAACAGCAGAGAAAAATACTATTGTTGCATTGATCTTCTGGTTTTTGTGTTTTTAAGAACATATGATTTCTTTAGGTGGTATTGTGGTTTTTTATGAGCTCAGGCAAAATGAACACATTCCTTGACTACAATAAAAAAAAAAAAATAGAAGCCGAAGACCTTATTCATTCTAGAGAAGTAGTGAAGTTAAGTGCATTCTACTCTTTAGAAGTAAATGCTACATTCCACACCCTTTTTTCTGTGCCAAATACTTACACATGCAGTTTCTCCTTTTGCAGATAGACATTTATAGCATAGCTAGAAATAGTGTTTACCCCATTGTTCCCTAGAACCGCTCAAAAACCAGAGAAGTAAAAAGAAATACACTAAGGGAGAAAGAAGCATAGCTATACAGCCAGGCAAAGCAAGTTACTGAGCACAAGTGAGGACTTCTTCAGCAGGAATGCCCAAAACCTTGCCTGTGTTAATAAGCTAAGACTGAGGCAGCAGTGATGACCCAGATGGGGACCACCCCTCGTGGCCCAGAATGCGCGGTTGGATCGATGACGAGGTGCAGTTTGCAGGACACGTGACGGCGCTGTCGCCAAACTGACATCATGTTTCCCTGTGTCTCTTCAGCTGCCTCAGGAGACGTGCAGACCTACCAGATCCGCACCGCCCCTACCAGCACCATTGCACCCGGCGTGGTCATGGCATCCTCCCCAGCGCTCCCGACCCAGCCGGCAGAGGAGGCCGCACGGAAGAGAGAAGTGCGCCTAATGAAGAACAGGCATGTATATTTAGATCACTTCCTTTTTTCCAGTCAGCTCCGCGTAGAACTAGAGTGTCAAGCACTAAGAATCCTGATCTTTCTTAGTCAAATCATTTCTGAAGAATTTGTGTTTATTTAAAGATGCAAAGCAAAGAAACACATCAGCTAATGCTATGACACCTTGAGTAGAGGTGTCAGACTCATTCTGGGAGGTGTGTGAATTTGTTTGTTGCCAAAGGAAAAAAGTAATTAGTGAGAGACCTGTACAACTGCAGGTATGTTCTTACAATCACCAAAGTGAGTTGATTTTTTTTTTAGTTAATACATTAATGTCCCTTAGCCTTCTGTGTGCATTCTTCTTGCTGCTGGCCCACCTGTGCTCTTCATGAGTGTTTTCTTGATGATCTCACTTGTTCTCTTTAGCTCTTGCCCTTTGGGTTTTCTCTTCCAAGGCCAGAAAGGCTCAAGGAAAGGCTAAATGAGTAGCTGCTCCTTTTGACTCAAGTTTTGTGGAGCCAGTAGTGCGGCAGAGGAGCTGAAAGAGAGAGAGAGAAACTTGCTTCTGTAGGATTGAATGTGTGAGGAGGAACAGCTAAGCTTATAGAGCTGGGAGTTGGTGGAAGTAGCAAAGGAAGGGAGCAGTAGAGAGAAGTTGGGCATGATGCTCCTTAGACCTGCTATTGTTATGGGACAGGGAAGGGATCGGCCTGAGCTGAGCCATCACAGCAATCTTGAACTCTTATCCACCAGGCACAGATTTGAGCCCACTGTGACACTGGGAACGCAGAGCTTCTCTCCCTTCTGAGGAGGGAAAGCCCCATGCAAGCCTTGTAAACTTCATCTGTCAGACTGAAAAAAAACTATGATGTTGTACAGGTCCGCTTATCTTCAGTAGATTGCTGTGCTGTGAACACAATAGAAACTTGCATGAGCAGCCCCAGTGTTTATATGTGGGGCTTTAATGAAGTAAATAATGCTGAACAGCAGAGTTCACTTTTTTAAAAGGTTTTTTGTACATATGCTGATACCAGTGAATAGTAGATATCACCTTTTCAGGCTCTGCATTTGAGAAAAATTTAATTAGAATCACAGAATATCCTCATTTAGTCAGCAGTCTTATTCCATTAAAAGAAAGCTTTTGTTTATGAAAGCCAAGAAAAACAATGGGGAATTACCCCACTTGAGTTAAATTGACAGTTTTTGCAACAGTATCATGTTGCATGTGGTGCTTTTAGCCTGCCTGCTTAATAGATCCATGCAAATCCAGGCTCCATAGCAAAGCAGGAAAAAGGGATAGAGAGGCAGATGGTGAGGTGGCACTTATTGGAGGATTATAGTGTAAATATTCATAGATATTATTGTGCAAATTTTCTGTATAAATTTTACATTTTTAAAGCTCTCTTGTAATTCATTATAACTCTGGCTGTTCATAATGAACCACAGAGCCTTGAGGTGGCTTAATATGCAGCCTTAGCTGGCACAAAAATCTCAAAAAGAAAGAAAATGTTGTCACCCAAGGAGACATGTTAGTGGTTTGCACTGAAAGGCAATTGCTCATACTGTAGTACTTAATCTTTTGGTAACAGCCCAAAATTACTTAAATCCTAAATAGTACGCATGAACCACTGAAGCACTGCAAGCATGTGAAATTGTATTTGTAGGAGTGACAGATGGATACCTGCATACTTTCGAGGCTTACAAATAATGTTTTCTTCATCCTGTCTCATTTGTGGACCTGAATTTCAAAAATTGCTTTAGAGGTTTCTTACCAGTTAGGTCCTGGAACATATTCTTTTTACCTACTAGTACCTAGCACTACAGCTACTGTTTTATCTCAGAAGGGGAAGAACTGGATTCACTTTTATCCTCTCATTTCCCAGAACACTGACTGTATCACCAGTCTGTGTAGTGTTTGCAATGAAGGGACACGCTGACTCTATTTTTGAAGCTGTTCTGCTTTGCACCTAAAGGTTCAGGGCAACCAAGTGTGTACATATCCATGTGTCTGCAGTGTGCTGCTTGAACAAGTAGCGCTGCAGGAGGAGAGCCCTCTGTCTGGGCTCCTGTCTGCCTGTGACATTTAGCCTTGTGCTTGCTCTGCACATTTATTGACTGTTGTTGTGCAGGATAACTTCTGCCTTGGTGTTCCTGCCTTCAGGATGCTCAGCAGCACATTAATACCTTTCAGCTGTTTTTTACTGGTGTTCTTAATATGTTATCAAGTTACCTACAGTCTTTGCAAGCAAGGCTTGAAAGTTTGACTATCTTGAGATCTGCTTTAGCACATTACCACTGCCATGTTCTTGGCACAGCCAACAAGGACTAAAGAATGATATGGTTCCTACTTATTATTTATTTTGTGGTATTTTTATTTGAGTCTTTTGTATTGCCATTGCAGTGATGCAGACATGATTATTAAAATGAAATCATTGCTCGAGAGCAAATACATGAGTGTTCTAAATACAGTGCTTTTTTACACCAGTTGAACATCCTGTTGGATTACAGCAAAGGGAAGAGTTAAAGACTGTAAAAAGAATAATAGATGATAATAAAATCAATCAAATTATTGCAGCAGCAATTCAACTATACTAAAGGCTCTAATGTAAATCCTGCAAGCAGAATTTTGTCATTGAGGATCCTTTTCTCACAGAAACAGAATTTTACTGGTGCTTGTCTCGCTGGGATCTGCATGATGGAATGATATGTGGAACTTGATTGTACATGATTTGTGAGGAGCAATTGTTATGAATTCAGTGTTTTTTCCTCACTTGCATTTCTTAACAGTACCTCCATGTTCTGAAAATGGCAGTACTAGGTAAAGGTTTTACCTGACAACAGTTAAGTAGCCCATGTCTGCAAATGATTGTTCTGGATTTGAACGGCCTTTTTTGCTTTGCAGAGAGGCAGCACGTGAATGTCGCAGGAAGAAAAAGGAGTATGTGAAATGTCTAGAAAATCGAGTGGCTGTGCTTGAAAACCAAAACAAGACACTGATTGAGGAGTTGAAAGCACTTAAGGACCTTTACTGCCACAAATCAGATTAATTTTGGATTCTCATTTTCACTTGTCCAGAGTGGGTTAGAGACTGGTTCTGGCTATACCCAGAAAGACAAAGTAAACTTTTTATTTTCTAAACATTTCTTTTTTTCTATGCGCAAAACTGCCTGAAGCAACTACAGATTATACTTCATCTGTGCTTTGCATCAAACTGTGAATGTTCAAGTACTTGCCTCCACTTCTCCCCTTACAAGATGAATTTCATCATCAATCTCAGTGTGAAGAAGAAGAACAGGCTTCTTTCTCGTCTCCCCATCCTCTTCAAGGAGTAACAGTGGTCACTTGGGAAGTTACTGTGGGGGAGGGTCCTTTTGTAGTGATGTCAAACATTTGTGCTGAGCTCTTTCCATTGCCTTAGAGACAGAACCACCCCAGCCTCCTGGTCCAGCGAACTGTGGGCCACAGAGGTGGAGCACGCATGGTGCAGTGAAGAAGCAGTGGTTGCCAAATTGGTTTCACACACATTATGAACTATACAAATACACAGCTAAGCAGCATGCCAAAGGAAAGGCTTCACTGGCACATCCTTGGTGTGGAGATAACACCTTTTTCAAACTAGCCCAGGAGGGGGGTTGATTTGTAATCTGTGTTAAGCCCTCCTGAACTAGTAAAACCTTCTCCATGCCTTGGAAACAAATGAATTGAAAGGAGCTTCACTGGTCAGTTGTTGCTTCTCATAGCTTATGTGTGCGAGTGTGTTCAGCATTCTGAATGCACAAAATGCAGATACCAACTCCATAGGATATAGGTTGGAAGATGATATTTGGATGGGAAAGGAATTCAGAATTAAAAAAATACAACAGTGATGTTCTGAAAACAGTAAGCAAGGGTAGCAAATGGAAGCACTACCTATTTGTATGCAGAACAGCTAAGAAGTCGAAGCCAACTCCACGTAAATACTCCCTGATGACAATATGGTCTGTGTCCCAAGTCCTCTCAAGCAATGAGGTTGTTTCTATTTCCCTAGCACTGTCTTATGTAATGGGAATTATTGTACTCAATGGAAACATCAACCTGGTTTGCTAAATTCTTTTTCAAACTTGGAGGCTGCCTTCCATACGTAAATTAAATTGTAGTATGACAACTACTGAGACAACCTCAAATACTGAAGAGGACTTTAAACACAAATACTCCTGCTTTGCAAGAGACAATATTGATTCTTTGAACCTGGCCAGGTTAACTAAATTCTTAATTCATTTGGGGTATTTTTTCATGTAAAGGGTCAGATTTACTGAGCAATTTATTCCTGCAACTAAAATTACTCACGTGCCTCAGATGTTTGCAAGATTAGTGTTTTTGTGTGCACTGAGGAACTGTGATCTTTCCCAGATATATGTTGTTAAAAAAGGTAGTTCATGTTTAAAAACAACTCTGTACTGAGCATTAGGACTTGAAAAGAATCATGCTCAAAAAGAACCAGAAAAGAATGTAAAGAAGTTGTCAAAAAGAATGTGTAAAACAGAATTATGTGCAGTTGTTTACTGGCCCTCTGAAGCCAGTCTCTTGATATGTTAACTTGGGTCATTTGATGGAGTAAGTTTACTTTGCGCTTCTGGTCAAACTGTTATGTAGAGAAACATGAGTAAGGCTCTGGTCCGTACTAATGCCTTGCCTAATGGAGTATTAGTTAATATTTTTACCCCTTCACTCTGTTTTTAAGATAAGGTTCACACACAAGCTTCTAAAAGATTATACAATCAATGTGATGTTATAAGAAGAATATTTGGAAGACTCTGGGCAGTTGAGTCACAAACACCTAAGCAGTATTAAAAGTTGATGATTTCCCATTTGAGAGGGCATTCAGTTTCAAAGAGACTTAATTTAAAAGGAGCAAGGTTAAACTTACAGCATTATTGTTAACTTCAGAGTTATGAAGAGTTTCAAATTAAATTTGTATTTCAAGAAGAGAACATAAGTATCAGAAATATGAAGTAATTCATTTTCACAAGTTTTGAGGGATTTGTAAATGGTCTATTTTTATCTGCCATAGAGAGTTGATTTTCATGTGTTTTATTTAATGGGAGATAAATTTATTAGTTTAGCAATGCAAACTTAAGGAAGACCCCAAATTCTCAGCAGTGCTTGTATAAAAATGATCTGATTCCTAAAGTGAGCGAATAGGAATACATGCAACGGTTACATTTTCCAGAAATAGTGCTGAAGTAGAAATGTTGATAATTCAGGAGTCATTCTTGTAGAAAAACATGAACAGTGGCCTCATTTACAATTACAGGGAATGATTCCTTCAGCTTTAAGAAACATGGAAAAGGCTATACATGTCCACATTAAGGCTGGATTTTTTTGTAGAACGTCTGTTTGCGAAAACGTGAGCGTGAATGAGGCGAGCTGTGATCTGAGAGCTGTGGCTGGTGGGTAATGGACACTGTCTAGTGCTTGCTGATAGTCACTGGGAGCTGAATGGACATGGCAGCCTAAAACGGTACCCAGACGGAGTTCTCCTAATACAGGATTGGTGCAAATTTGTGCAGCAGTGAGAGGAGAACTGTGTTACCCGTTTGTGTGTGCTCTGCAAGTGGCCTGTAGAGTTACTAGTCTAGACCTCATTAGCAAATTATGTTTCACTAAGAAAAAGATGTTATTTTAAAGTACATAGGGATTTGCTGGAATCGTTATTTTTATTTATGCTGCACTGAGGATTTAGGGATGTAAATTTATTTAATGGAAATGTTAAGTGACAAAAATAAAAAATTTATTAGACTGAGTACAGGGCTGGCTAAGCTACCCCATACATGCTTTACTGTCCATATTGACCCAAAAAGGGAAAGAATATGACACAGGAATCCATTCCTATGTTATTTACCAAGTAGTGAGGTTGGGGTAATAAGCTTCTAAGGCCTTTTGGAAGTTTTGGAAGACAGAAATTACGCTGGCGGGGGGGAGGAAGGGTTAGTTTTATATCTCACGATTGTGAGTTTTCAAGAACTGATAGCCTGTTTTACCTGAAGAGAGGGTTAGAAAGGGCTAGATCCATTATGTTCATAATAAACAAGAATTGGTTTGAAATATAGTTTTTGTAATGTCATTATTTTGCAAAAACAACAGCACCAATCAGGCAGTTAAGATATTGTCAAAGGTGCTCTTTTAATTTAGATATTCTTGAAAAATACATTATGTATAATATATGTACATATATATATATACACACAGTATATAATCTACAGCTCTGAGAGCTTTTAAGTCAGGAATGCTGAGTATTATAGTATATGGAGGTCAGAAAAAAATTTTTACTTTTCTGTGTGTGTCTGGGTGTGTGTGGATGTGTGCGCGTGTGTGAAAGCCTCCCCCCACCCCAGGAGCTCTGGGCTGCATTATTGTAGCACTTATTACTGATCTGTTTTGTTCTGTTTCTCAGTTTACCCACTTTGAAGAATTTTATTTCATCTTTCATGGCTTTTTGAGGGTTGTTTTTTTTTTGATGGAGATTTTTGAAATAATGTAAACAGTTGTTTTACAACCCCCA
>VZRE01008345.1:0-65808 GCA_013396775.1 Cephalopterus ornatus | reverse complement strand
CTATGATTCTATGATTCTATGAATTTCTTTTATATTTGATAAAATTTATAGTTATATCTTTATAGAAAGTACTTGAACATTTTGTGTTGTCCGAATGGTAATTTAAGACAGCTATGAAGAAGGCAAGTTTGGGAAACTAAATAAGGTGACTCTGAACTGTCCCAAGTCCTGAGGAACTGGGACAGAAAAGTGAAAATCCTGTAGACTACAGATGTCCTCCCAGCAGGGTGTTGCACATTCTTTCAGCATTAAAATTAAAACACCCCTCCCAAAAAAAAAACACCAAACCAAACCAAAAAACCCCAAACAAATAAAAATAAAAATATATTCAAAAACCAAACAAAAAAACTCACACCAAAACAAAACCAAACCCAAAATGAAACAAAACACCAAAAAAATTACCTAAAAGGTAATCGACCTGAGCAGATTGCTTTAAAAACTGCCCTACATGTTTCTTTAAATGACTGTGGCTGTCTGAAACACAACAAAAATCCTGCCAGTATTAAGAAACTACACTGGTAAATTGTCCTAAGAACACAATCTTATGCTTTCAGTTAAACATCTATGGCTTGCAAGTCAAAATCAAGTTTAGAAGAACATTAATAGCTGCAAGCACATTCTCTGTGATAAAAACAGAATTAAGTCTGATTAAAAAAAAATTATTGGATGAACTGTTGATGGGGTCACATTTTAGGACAGAGGAAACAGTTAGTCTGTTAGTACAGGGAGCTTGGAAGACCATAGACACTACTATCAAGCAAGGGGAATCTCTGAAATCCAAAAGTAATTCTGATCAAAGACAATGGAGAAACAGTATGTTTAACAGAGTATACAAAGGTCGTTTAGAAATGTAAAAAAAGTTTCTAAAAAATTAAAAATTCAATAATAAAATCACAACCTAAAAATCACAGATTAATGTTTTACTCTGGTCTCTACTGAATAGCAGTTCCTAGAGTATACTGAATAGCATTTCTCAAATGTACATATAATTTTTGAGGGACGGGGTGCACAACAGCTACAATGAAATACTAGTTGCTACCTTCTGACACTCATATAACACGACACAGGGAAAAAGGAGGTCTGACATCGGGTATTCAGGAGAGAAGAATTCGGAGTGTGCAGAAATGTAAGGAAAAGTCAAACATAGCAACAAGAGCTAGCATAATATGGGGTACTGGAAGCAGTGATGGCTTCAGGGAAATGATGAAATATGAATTTCTAGCAAGCACTGTAGCTGAAGGCAGTAACAGTTGCCCAACAGCTTGCTCACAGCCTTGTAAGGTTGCTATCCCCCCTGGACATATCCTGAGAAGGAAAGGACAACTGCACCTTCATCAGCAAGTGGAAATTAAAAGAAAAGTGTGCTCAAATTTGTTGCACACAGATAGAAGTTGGAGATAGACAGGTAGGTCCCAAGACATTATACTGTCAGAAAAAATGAACTTAGTATCAGAGTCTTGATGCAATTCCAAGCATTGCAGTGCTTAAGATCTAATTTTATAACATGACCTGTGCCTTTAGACAGAAAAAAGTGAGTAGCTAAAATACCACAAACGCAGATATCACACAAAAGCTGATGGGAAAGGAGGAATTAAATCATACAAGCAGGACATTCAAGACCCTGTCCAAAATCAGATTAAGCATGTGCTAAGTTTTACCTCAGAGATGAATGAGGCATAAAACACCTAGATAGAGTTAGAGAGCAATTCAAGTTGCAGGAAGGAAATATGTGCTTTATTCTCAGTTACTTAATTAAAAAAAAAATTGAATAAATACTGATAGATGTTACTGCTTTGCTGTATGCCCTTAAAAGAAACCCTGTTGTTTGGACAGATATAACAGAAAGGTTAACACATATAAATGAGCAAAGGGCTCCTTTTAAAGTCTGTTCTAATATTTCCCCTAGTGTGCTAAGGGAACCTGTATGGAAATATTGCTTTCTCAACTAATTCATGGGATGTTCGGAGGATTAATTAGTTAATGTTTGAACAATACTTTAGAGAACAAAAGCATGGTATAAGCACCAAGTACTATTGTAAGAAGTCACAAGAAGCAGAAAATGAGAAACTTCATCTCGTAAAAGGAAATGTTAGTTATCAAGTGTTCCACTCACTTGTGAGGTCTTTCATTCAGGAAGACCATTTTTATGTTCTTCTTTATGTTGCTAAGGGTTACATTTCACCAGCTGTTAACTAGAACTAATACTAACAGATCTTCATAACATTAGGCAGCTCGGAAGAATATCATAATATTATTGTTACTCGGTTGCACCTTTTGCTTCTTTGCAATGGAGGAAAGAGTAGAGGAAAAGATTCATTAACAACGTGTTTTGGTTGTTATCATCCCATCACTGATGTAACCATCCAAAAGTCTGAAGTCATAGAATAATAGAATGGTTTGTGTTGGAAGGGACTTTAAAGATCATCTAGTTCCAGCCCTCTTGCCATGGGGATCTGCCACTAGCCCATGTTGCTCAGGGCCTCATCCAACCTGACCTTGAACACTTCCAGTGATGAGGCATCCACAACTTCTCTGGATAACATGTTCCAGTGTCCCACCACCCTCACAGTAAAGAATTTCTTCTAAGTATCTAATCTAAATCTTCCCTCTTTTCATTTGAAAATGTTCTTCCCCCTTGATTTATCACTATCTGTCCACGTAAAAAGTAACTCTCCCTCTTTATATATAAGCCCACCTTAAGTACTAGAAGGTCGTTATGAAGCCTTCTCTTCTACAGGATGAACAAGTCCAGCTCTATCAGCCTGTGTTTGTAGTAGAAGTGCTCCAGCTCTCTTTGTGGCCCTTCTCTGGACCTGCTCCAACAGGTCCACGTCTTTCTTGTGTGATAGATCCAGAACTGTACGCAGGACCCAGGTGGGGTCTCACCAGAGCAGAGTAGAGGGGTAGAATCACGCCCTTGACTTGCTGGCCACTCCTCTTTTGATGCAGCCCAGGATGCATTTGGCTTTATGGGCTGTGAGCACACACTGTTGCCTCATGTCCAGCTTTTCATCTACAAGAAGCCCCAAATCTTTCTCCAGAGGTAAATAGCAAATAGCGGTAAAGAGTAAATACCACATACCAGAAGATCTTTTCAGTAGTGCATTCACCACAAGTCAGAACTGCTTATCCTCTAAAAGATCAAGCATGATTTGTTAGCTTCTGAGCAAGCTGCTATTTGCCTTTATGGGCGCAATGGGATCAAGCCGCAGAGCTGTAGGTGTTGCAGTAACATCTAAGTTTTCTGATCTGTTAGGAAAACCGGATGGTCAAGAAGCCCATTCAAAATCAGGTAATGTTTCCAGGTGGTAAAGGGAGAACTTGTCCAAAAAAATCTCAGAAATGAAAGTACATTCCAACTTGGTTTATGCAAAAGGTTGGATTAGATAATTGCTGTGGTCCAAACTGGCCACAGATAAGGTATTATGAGAGCAGGAACTCCTTCAGGGATAATCTCCTCTCCTAAGTAAACTGAGGTAAAGGATTCACATGTCTTTCTAGCTTCCTGGGCCTTTAAAATAAAATATTTCAGGAGATGTCCCTGATTTCTAATCTGCTCACAGTGAGGCTTCACTTTTCAGTTCCAGTGTCTCACTCTCTTGACTCAACTAAATATATTAGTTTAATTTTATACAATAGGGAAAAAAGGCAAAAAAATCATTAACAGCCATCAGTACTTTTTATTCTGCCTTGCACTACGTACTTTCTCAGTTGCATTTACTACTGGTTAAATTGCAGAATAGAGTTTTTATCTGTTATGCTCAACCATGCAGCACACATACCTGAAGGAAAGACAAAGTAGACTAGTTTAAAATGCCTTCAGGGTAGTGTTCAGTACCTCTGTTGAGATATCCAGTTGCTTTACTTGCCTCATCGGAGTACCTCAGGTCAAACTGCTTCCTCCATAGGAGACATAAAAATCATCAGCTTTATCTGAAGAAACTGAAGATCCTTGGGAAAAGAGTAAGATCAAATGGATTTCAGTGAGCTTCAAAGTCTCCTGGGCTGGGATGAGTTTTAGCCTGCCTTGGACATCTTGTAAATTTGGCTTAATGCATAAAGTGCAGAGCCTCCCCTCCCTCAAAAAATTAAATTCCTGAATAAGAGACATTTCTATCCAGAAATAAAACTGGATTCTGTCAGAAACTTGCTATCCTGAAGCTACATCACAAATTGTTATGAACTGGATCGCTTCAAGAAAAGACAGAGTTCAGCAGCAGTTATTTTGGTGTTAAATGACTAGACTGTAAATGAATCTTTTGGATTACAGAAAACCCTGAACTAACTTGACTGCCAGATGCATCATAACTTAGTTAATTAACACAAGGGCAAGGCAGCAAAACAGTTAAAGTGTTTTTCTTCATATCCTAGTTCTTGGATTCAAGTCTCATTGGGGAATGTCAGAAAGACCTGCTCCCATTTAAACTGGCTCCAAATAAATATCATCAGGCAGGAGACTTAAATGCTGATCTTTTTACTCCTTTGAGCATAACTGGAAACAGGCACAGCTGTACTTAACCGAAATTAATCTGTTAGGATGGCTTGCTTAGAGTAGTCTGCAGGTAGCTGTAACCCCAGGAACAGTAAACAAGGAATTTGCTTAAAAGCCTCTGTAACTGTAGACTACTCAGTTACTACTGACCTTATGACTAGAGGAGCTTGAATGTTTCCCAGGCTAAGTTTATATAGATTCAAAGTCTTGTTCAGTGCAGAGGCACACCTTGTAAATAGTGAATCTTTTCCAATGCTAGAGGTAATATACTTAAGGTCACTTTCTTCTTTTTCTTTCAATAAAACTGGGCCACCAGTGATTCACCAGTTTCTAAAACTTAAAATGTTTGCACAGAACAAAAAAAAAAAATGTGTTGAAAAGGCAACCTTGTCCATCTCCCTATACCCTAAGGAAGAGAAATCTCCTAAAAGGATTAATGGCTCCAAATGGCTGTGGGGAAAGCTGTAATCTGCATTTAAATAGAAAGATTCCCAAGTGCCCAGGTATTCATTTTTCTTTCTATAGCAGGAGGCAGAGCATTTTTCATGTGTACATTTTAAAGTTAAAAGGACACTGTGGTACAGGTCTGTGGTTTATCTCACTAGAGCACAGCCATCTGGGTACACCAGAGTAATGCTGAACGTTTGTCCTCAGCAACATCCTAAGAAACAAATATGGGTAGAAGGCAGATTTGTGTGAGGCTTTTATTGTGCAGTTAATGTAGAAAACACACATAATTATACAATGCAGTGGAAAGGCCTGGCTTATAGTAATGCCTAAAACGGAACAAAAATCCTCCAAAAAATATTAGTATAGATGAGGTAGAGAGCAGTTCTTTAATTAAAGCTTTCAGGCACACAGAGTACCTGGGTGCGTGTGAGTGTCCAGGGGTCCTACAATTTTATAGTACTGATGCATCTGATCCGAGAACTATCCACCCTCAGATCCTCCCCAGATCTGTCCCCCTGGCACACCCCCCTGGAATTGAGTCAGAGGTCTCAAGACCTGTTTCTTCTGCATCTTCCTCCTCTTCACAGCATACAATGTCTTTGTAGCTCTTTCAAGTTTCCTGGGCCTTTAAGGTTGCTGTGGCTACAATGATATCTTATTATTCTGGTCTAGGTGCATATGTCCCAAACAAGATGTGTTTGCTAGTCTTTTCCCTTGAGAAGAACATTAAACAAACCTGAAGAATTTAGAAAATTTTATATGAAGTGTGAGAACAAGGTTTAATAACTGTAAACTGCTAAGTGTGAGAAACTGTACAGCCATACTAAAAATCCATATTTTCTACAGATCTTAAGAATTCTAAGCCATCAATAGAAGCTTATGTTCAGTGGCAGGACCAAGAAAAGTGTAAATTGGAGTAAAAGCCTGGGCCAAGCTCATCTGACTTGTTGAATCCTGTTCCTTGCTATCACAGATTATTCATGCCTTCCTCACATAAGAAATGACCACCAAAAAAAAAAACAAACCTGAAAATGGTAACCATTCGTAAGAAAATAAAATCCATTGAGATCTTATAGTAATGTACACCAGAAAAATAAAGTAGAACAAGGTCTGTGCAATCCCTGGTAAAAAGCCTGTGGAGGCCACGTAAAACTGATGGCACAAAACTCAAGGGATTTGAAGGAGTATGAGTAGATTTCCCTGAGTGTGTAAAATCCCTCACTGCTCTGCTGATGAGTTAATATTCAGACAACTATGTCAGATGAAATTACTTAATTAGAGCTCTAATTATTTTCCAACCATTCAGAAAAAAAAAAAAGAATTCACTTTGGATAAGTAGGTGATTCTATCAGTTACTGACAGCTATATGGAAGGTGGCATATTTATGTTTTTATATTTTTGCATATTCACACCCACATTCAGATTGGATATGTGACATATTTAATGCTCAGTTCTGAAAGATACTTAATTGCATGAGTAATCCCATAAGTTTACATGAGTAAATGTTTGTGGTTTAGAGACCCATTTAGACTTCATTCATATTATGTGGATTTCCACTGTGACTATGGCCTGCCCCAAAATGGCTCAGGTCCCATGTGTTATATGTTTCATGTTTGGGCAAATCATCAGGGTCCTGTGTAGAGTAGGAGGTCACAGTTCTCCTTGATGCAAGGAATCTCAGACAGATGACGAAAAGTGAAACAGCTTTTACAGGTATTCTATGCATGGAAAATACCTATAATCCTCCTCCTTAATGCTTTCTTCTGTAAGGTGAGAGATGTGGACAGAAAAAACATGTAAGTGACCAGTCTCTCTCCCTTTTTAGCCAGCCTGTAGGAAAATACCTGTTACTGTTACTTTTGGTATGGATCCTCAGTGCTTACCTTTCAGTTTGAACCACTTTAGAGAGAAAGAGAGTGTCTTAATTGCAAGCTAGGGACCTAAACAGCAGGAATACAATAGGCTGAAGCTTTTCTAACGTATGTTTACATACACAGTGGCAACCTCCCTGTAAACAAACCAACCGAAACCGAGACATCTTCAGTATTTAATATCTAGTGGATGTGCAAGGATTTTCTGGCTCACAGGTGCCTAAATTGTTCCTAAGGCAACTGCACCTCTTTTGGATCCAACCTTGTTCTTCTGTTTCTGCTGGGCAGTGCTCAGAAGGCTTTTAGATGATGTATTACAGAAATCCTGCAAATTCTGGCTCTCCCCTAGGACTTCCCTCCTACAAAAAGTCATCTGGTTTCACTAGCTGCAAAAAGCATTCACCAAATATTTGGCCAGAATAGTTTATTAGGAATCAGCCAAAGTTACTATATCGTGAAACATAACCTACTTCTACATCTTAATTTATATGAAAGTCTAGCTTTGTAGTATCTAAGTTTTCCCTTCTGTTCTTTTAAAGTACAGCATTAATGAAACTATAATTAAAGAGTTAGTCCACTCTTTCCTCTTTCTCATTGTGTCATTGAACTTGCTTTAGGTGATTGCTAAAATATTTAAAATCATTAAAGTACTTAGCACTTTATTAACACACACCTGTTTTTTCCAAACTTCTAAGAACCTGAATAACTGGTACGTAATGAGATGAATTTTGGGTACATGTTCTTCCCAAACTCAAGGCCCATAGGTGTGTTTTGAGCACAACTTGGTGAAAATCCCTCTGCAACTGAGCTTTTTGCTCATATATATGTTGAGGCAATTGCAGCAATTAGACCCAAATATTCAAATATTCTTGTGGACTCATGTGGACTTCAGTGCTGTTTTCATATATCTTGTGCTTAAAATTGAAGATTTTAGACACAGGCCTAGAAGAGTTTTTGCTCCAAATACATGATAACTCTTGATAAATAAGCATATAAATATTAAAAATTCTAAAATATATGATGTTCATATCCATACTAATGAAGGATGTTGGTTTTCACACAGAGAGTAATGTGCAAGTTTAATGGCAATTAGGTGAGATAGGAAATTAAAATCAGTATTAAACTAACACTCCCTTCCTGGCCCACCTCCAGGCTGTAAATACAGAGGATCTATTTGGGAGTTCAAGATACAGCAACCCCAAACTTAGATCCCTCATTAGTACAGTCCATGGCTTCTGCCTGAGCCACATGAGGGCACACATTCTTCCCTTCATTCCTCCGCTGCTTACAGATTTCTCCTTATTTTCTTACAACAAAGAAAAATGCTTAAAAGGGAAACAATGGCCCAAGAGTCGAAAAACAGTAAGTAGCTGAGGACTGCAAGGATGACATCAGCCCAAAGTCTGGGACAGATTTTATTTCACTGTAGGTGAATAGCCAACAGTGTTTATTTTAAAATCAGTGACTTCAGACCACTCTAGGTATATCCTATCACATATAAAATTCCAATACATACACTTCTGCCTTGGGTGAGCTGATCAGTAATACTTATTTATCTGTCTCACTGTCCTTGCTGCAGCCTCCTCATGTCTACCATAATTTAATTCCATTTGGTTGTCAGATCACTGATTTTCTCTATTGTGATCAGAGTACCCCTGAAAAATTTTAACTTTGAAGGGTTTTTTGCTTTTTCCAAAGCAAAATTTATTTAAGAACTGACTCAATTCAGAGCCTATCAAGGCAATATAGCAGTGATGAAGGTGCCAGCTCTAAGTCATGCTGTGTATTTTGAGTGACCTCTGAGACTTGCAGTCACCGATTCTGTGATTTTTTTTTTTTTTAACTGAGGTCAGTTCACTGTGCCTCAAAGCCCTGGGAAAAGACTGCTGCATGTCAGTGTGCCCTAGTGGCCCTCCCAGCAATGTGGGGAAATTAAATCCAAGAATTCATGGAGAAGGCAGACAGTTTAGACAGAGCCATCTGACAATGAATAAGTCTGATGCTATTGCTGCAGAGGAACATGGACAGTAGTAAACTCTTTCTTTGGTTGTAGTATCCAGAACATGAAAACTTTAGTAAATGACACCAAAAATCTTAGCAAATTGAACTTGTTTTACACCTGTGAAGGGACATTTTGATATTCCACTCTGACACACCAATAGCTGAATTCTTCCCAGATGTGGCTGACAGCCTGTTCCATGAGCAACATGAATATAAATGCTGAATTTTGTGTGTTGTATTCTCCTGAGTTTAGTAAACCCCAACTAAGCTTAGCAGTTTGCTAGAAGCACTTTTTACCCCAGCTTGTGTTACAGATTTCTTTAAAACATTTTATTGGTATCGGACTGCAAGTCTCCCAGTGGATATGAGGAATTGTCCTGTATTTTAAACTTATCTGAATCCATGACTCAGTGTGATCTCTTGGAAAAGGAAGTTTTATCTAAGTTAGAAACATGCATGTTTTATAACGATGATAACTTCTTATGAAAAATTGATATATTTTTATTGTATAGGGGACGCTGCTAGCTCATAAGTGACTCATAATGCTCAGTGATTCAATGCCTGCTATGTACTTAAAATGTTTTGTAGACTACTTCAGTGTGTTTGCCTAAGAAGTGAAAATTACTATAAAAATGTAAGTTGCGGTAATGGTGTTATTGCAAGACATTTTTGCCAGCCACAATGAATGATTTCTAAATGCCATAGTGTGATTAAGCTGTAAGGCACAACAGGTTATATTGCAGTGTGAAGCCCTAGGTTTGCTGAAATTACTATTCAATAGCTCACCTGGGAGTATCTCTGGGAGATTATAACATGACAACTTTACTGGTTTTTAAAAATGAAAAAATGAAGTCATTAAAAAGCATTTTTTCCCAGATAAGTGATGTGCTTTCCATCACCCAGCATGCAGTCATTAGGTCTAATGTGCTTTTTTTCAGAAATATTTCAAAATGATCCAGGGTTCCCTTCTTTGCTATTGTGGCAAAGGGAAGATTTGTTTCAGGAATCTTGTTTCTCTCTGAACGAAGGATGTATGCACAATTACCCAACATATTCAATTTCCAGTTTCTGCAAAACTGCATTACCAGCTGACCCACTATGTTTTCTAAAATGTTTTGCTCCAAATCTCTTGCTATTCCTATCCATAAGTTTTTCTTCCCTATTTCTTTCTTCCAAGAACAAATAATACCAGAGACCTCACTAACTCATTTTCCTGTAGCATTGTTGATTTCTCAGGAGTTATTTTCAGTGGAGATGCCTTTGAAAACCTATAGCATAAGGCCAACTAAGTATTTCTCAGAATATGTTTTTAAATTAAGCAATGTGATTGCTTAATTAAATTCCTCTTGGTTTGGGGAATACACACTTCTAGAAGAAGACATAAACTACATTTTTGTGTTGATTGCATACATGCTGCAGTGATTCCAGCCCAGCAAAGACCTCTGTAGGACGTAAGTAATAGCTCAAGAGTGTAACCAGAAAATGTGATTAAAAGCAAGTAAGGTCTGTCCATGTAGCCCAGTCACTGGGCTCCTTTCTGATCATGACACACACTGCTTGTAAGTCCAACTCCCCAGCACAGCACAACAAGAGCATTTGGTACAGGTTTCACCAATGAACCTCAGGAACAGAAAAGCTTTTCACCTCTTGCCTCTACTTCAACACTGGAGGGCTGCTGGTTCTGAGGTAAGACCTGAGGTCTTGTGGACTAGCGTACAGCCCAGAGAAGATTCTGGTGTCATTTTTGCAGCCTCTGTGGGGGAATACTTGACCCTCACTAGCCCTGTAAAAAGCAACTGTCCTCTCTGTAGCTCTGTCATGAAACACCTGCCTTCTCTGTAGCATCCAGTACCCTGGAGAGATGCCAAGAGATCTGTTTCATAAGAAAATTGTAAAAATAAGCTATTTAAGGCAAAGGAAATGATAGTTAAAAGGCAAGCTTAGTGGTAACATGTAAGGATGTCAAGAGCTAAAACACAGAGGAAGCAGGTTTGGAGTCTTTCATTAAACCTTTTTAACAGGTTATAGTACATCAGACCTACCCAGTTCTGCACAGGTGAGATAAGCCATAGTGCTGTTGTAAGTTTCCCCATCACTTCTTTTTGATAATGTCCAACTTTTCATTATGCCTGCACATCAACTTTTAAGTAGGCTGCAAGATCTTAAAGAACAGATTAGAGTAAAGTGTGCGTCTGTAGTTTGTCTAACATCAATAAGATCCTTCGGGGCTGGTATCTTGTATAATGAATACTCATTGCAGAGGCAGGAGTGTAGCACCTCTGTGGGCCCTTGGAAAAAAGTCCTAGCTGGGTTCAATGAAGAGGGATTTCTTCACCCTGCATGCATGGTTGCAAAGTAAGTCCTCTACAGTAGTTACACCTTCTAAATTCAGTTGTATATAGCTACAGTAGAAAAAATAAAAGAAATAACAGAATCAGTGCTGGCGACAGTTCTGTCTTTAAACACAGTTGAGTAGTGGTGCTATTTACTCTTAATGGTTTGTGCTACAGGTAAACCCATAGTGTTAAAAGTTTACCACCACTTTTCATAGTACAGACAGCAAGAGCTTATCCTCAAGTTGTTGTCAGAAGGGATCATATCTGTGGTTGAGTGTTTTGATAAGGCTTCACTGGTGACAACACAAACACTATATCCATCTGACTTTTTTTCCTGCTTCTTTCTTCATTTAAAGGTCTTAAGCTATTTGCAAAATCCCTAAACCACCCCCTATAATTGAACTTTCCATTTTCTTTGGAGAATAGTCCAATTTGAATAAAACAAAAGTACTTCTCTGATATAAAGGAATAGCATATTATGAAACTTAATACAGAGTGTGAAAATAAATTTGATATTTGGGAGGGGGGTGTCCTTTGTTTTTGGGGGTTTTTTGGTCTCATTGTAGCCTACACGTTGTTGCTAGAAAATTAAATTAAGATTAGTTTCCACTATATAGTGTATTCCAATGCTGATTTTGGAAAAATACAGTTTACAGACATTGGAGTATATCACCATGTACAGATGACTTTGAACATTTTGAGAAATAGTACCTTTCACATTTTATTTTGGCACCCAAATCTGAGTGAATTATTTGTTTTGATGCAAAAGGCTGTAAGAAGAAATTCCTCTAACATGAAGAAAGGAGCTGCCATAAATTTCATGACATATATTCAGCTAATAAGTGGAAGTATTTAATACAGTACACCGTTCCCTCTCCTAAGTGTTACAAAATTAGCCAGTTTGGTTAGATGTATCAGATAAGTGAAAGACAAGTGTGTTGTAGCTGTCCCAGTCTCACAGTACTGAGAACTGGAAATAACATGTTCCCTTTTATTTTTTAAGCTGTCTTCTGCCAACACAGACCTCTTCAATTTACTACATTCTCAAGCAATTTAGCAGACTAATTTTTAAATGATTCACTGCTGGAGTTTCTACTGCCTCCCTCTAGAAATTGTATCACTCTGATAGATGTCACTATTGGAAAGTGCAGCAGCAACCAGGCTCAAATTGCTTTTGTCCAGTTTCATCTCAATATTACTTCATAAGCTACATTACAGAAATCCCGCTCCTCCTTGGCAACCACATTACTCTTAGTTGCATTATTATATTCTCTTGAAACTCATGTCAGGACTGAGGTGTCCTTGAACCATGCTTTAAGTACAAATGCTTTATAAACTATTGTTTCTACCTTGCCAGTTTGCAGTCTCTTCAGACAAGTGATTTGGCAAATACAAAGTGCTAAGCAGACAGAAGGACAGACATAATAGGAAAAGAACCTTATGCAAATGTCTTGGTACTTATGAGCAGACAAGTGCACTGACATTTAACTTACCTTTTCCTCCTTATTCATGTTATTTTCTCATCAGTCATCACAGGCTTGTTAGTTGTAAATAAGTCAAAAAAAGCTACCAAGTCTGATTAGGGTCTTACACAATGGCATTTCTACAGCCTCAGATGCTGGGTTTTGTAAACATTTTTTCCTTGTACAAAACAACACAAACATACTCATGGTATATCACACAATACAATTTGGAAATAACAGAGGAACTCAAATTAGCTGCCAAAATCCAACAAAGAAGCACACTTACAGGCTTCTCGGCAAAATCTCGGCCCAATATACACTTGTCACAAAAACTAAGGTGGTAGAATGTACACAGAAATGACATAAAAATCAGATGAAATGATAAGATACTGTTCAAAAACACTGATTTCTCCTTTTTTAGAATACAGAATTCAGGTCACAGGGCCTGGATGAAGGAAGCTGAAGAATTAAGGAGAAATCATATGCTCAAGACAATAAAAGACTGGAAAAAGGCAAATAAGAATAGGATGGTTAAACTTGTAATAAGATGGATAAAACAAGACACAAGAAATGAATGAAGAAGTGTATCAGGTATAATTGTTTTCAGCCAGAGGGTATGAAAGATAAGGGATTATTAAAAAGAATCAAATGGTCCTACAGCACTCAAAAATACATTCCAATTTAAAATTATTAAATTCTTTTTCATGTTTAGCCACACATACTTGATCTTCAGAATGATGTATTTTCTATCAAAATCTCAAAACAAACACTGAAATATAAAACATATGGTTTTGTCACTCTTATCATGGATGCATGTTTTACTCTTTCAGTAAAAAATAAGGGATCAAGTGAAAATTATTCTGAATACAGGTTTATCAATCCAAAAGTGTGTCTTAGGCTCAGCTGTTCATCTTCCGTCTTTTTCTGTGCTTCACTAATTTTATTTTTTTTGTAAACAAAAGAGTTTAATAAAAACTAGAAAAAACAGATGAAATGGTTGACTCCAATTCACCAGATGTACAATGCTTTATGCTGATTCTCTCAGGATAACAAGAGAAGAAATTTGTCAGCCTGTGTCATCTAATTAACCAGCAGATCATGCACAGCAGCTAGGACAAGGGTCAGTATTATTGCCACCTGCCTGGGAAAAGCTGTCCCAGTGACCTGACTGCTGGCACTTTAGGGCAGAATAATGATGGCTTCTCAAACTCTCTTACTGTGGCTCTTTAACTGCACATAAAATTATTAAAAATTCATTGCACACAGATATTTCACCTCCCTAGCAAGTGCTCTACCTGCCAGGATGAAGCACCATTCCCAGCACTCTCTGACCTGATTAATATTTAAAATATTTTATTCAAAATCAAATCGCTCCAAAAAGTGAGATCAAGGAAGACCTGTTCATATGACCCTAGGAATACATTACTGTGTCCCTCTCCTAGGGGCTTGGGATCTTTTTACATTCCCTGCTCACAATGAGCCATGAGCAAATCTAAGATGGTGCCTCTTTCACAGATGTCCTAGCTACCAGTTGGTGGAGACATTGATATTCATTTCAGCCACTTTTACACAAGAATGTCAGTACTTTATACACAGTGGAATAAGATCAAGGGGACGGTGAGGGCACTTCAATCAGACCAGTGCTCCCATGAGGCTCAGAAACTAAATCAGAGGGCGTATAAAAGAGTCTGGGCTGATAGAACCAGCAACACTGTGGGCTTGCACTGAAGATATAATAAAAAGATTCTGTGCTTCTCAAACTACCAGATAATTGCTTCTCAAACTGTGTCCTGTACACCCATCTCTAGGGGTAAGAGTTCAGGCTTCAGGCTCAGTTCTTGGCGGCACCACTGATCCCCAAGTGCCTGTTCTGCACCCTTGCCTTATTGCAACTGAGCTGAGAGGAACCAGGCAACATTTAGTGAAAGCCACAACTAGCCCCAGTCAGTTGCTGTTTCCCTACAGAAAGCAGCACTTGATTCAAAATGTAATGAATTCAATGCAGACAGCTGTCATTTAGATCCAAATAAGAGAATGTTTAGGGAAATAATGTTCGATTTTGAGGTTTCATTTTGCAAAAGCAAGTACCTAAAATACAAATGCTTCAGAGTGAAAAATAGTGATTTAGACATTATACTGAGCCAAATCAAGCAGAAACCATTCCAAATGACAAGTTTTTCTCTTAACTGCAATGCTCAGAGTCCATTGCTTGTTAAAGTTGCAGGAACAATTCAGTCACTATCATCCTTACACCAAACCATATATCTGGGCTCTTAGGTACTTCTCTAAAAGGCATTAATTTTAATGGTATTTGTATTACAGGCGTTTCAACTCCAAGTTGTTACCAGAAATATAAACATAAACATGTTTAAAAATTAATTCTTTATCACAACAGTAATTTTAGATGTACTTTTTGCTATGTTCTACTGAAGCATTTTTGAACAAAAGGGGCAGTTTGCCTAGTTTTTAAAACAAGATTTTCATTTGAATCTGGCATGAAGAAGCCACAAAAAAATGAAAATAAAAACATCCTATTCCTGCAGTTTTACATTCAGACAAGAACGATGGATAATATTGTTCTTATGTGCCTAAGGTGTTGTCAGTACCGAAATATCGTTTTGATTTAACGGATAGACTCCTGCAGCAATTACACTGACAGCTTCCAGGTAAGAGAGAAATTCTCTTCTCAAACCCATGCCTATTCACACACGACTTTCATCATTAAATAACCTCCTCTCTTTCTCAAAAGTCTAGGAGAGTAACATTATGTTGCAAATCAACAGTTACTTTATTACCCTATTTTAATTGGTTCTTTTCCGAATTTATTTCAGCCTTAATACTCAGCATACTATAGCATGATTGATATACAGAAGATTTTTATTTGTGGTATGTAGAAGATATAAGGTTGAGATATATTGTTAGCAAATACCTCTTAGGTTGTGCCTCAGCAGAAATTACTGTTCCTATCCACTTTAGACTACCTAAGATTCTAAGGAATAGTTGCTGACTTTGGTTCATCCCTAGCCTTAGCTGTGAGGACAAAAGGATTTGATGCATCCCGTTATTCCTCAGTGTCTTCCAAGCACCACCCATATAAATAATTTCTCTTTGATTGGTATAATATTTTCCAGATGCAGAGCAAAAACATGTAGCCTGAGATAGCTGAATTCATTTCATAGCATTTTACAGTTTGGAATATACAGGCCATTGGTTTCTTTTGATGCACACAGGTTGAAATGCAATGTATTATAAGAACAAAAGTGTAGCTTGGATAGTATTAAAATAAACTGTTATATCATAGATTCAGGCAAAATGAGTTTCAACAAAGATCACTAATTAAAATGTGCATCTCTGGGTTATTTAAACTTTAGTGATCCTGTCATTAAAATTTCTTGCTAATGTCAGTTATAAACAGTGATGCCATATTCAAAACTGCTCTAAGTGATAAATCATTCTCCTTCAGTTTCTAGATAATCTTTTTGCAAGCATGCCTCACAGCAAAATCACAAGCTGGATTTCACTGTTAGAGCTTTTGCTCCCAAACTCATTTATTAGCCCACATATAAATGCTTGCATGAAAAGGAGCTGACAGCACAGTGAGACATGAATTTCAAGTATATTCCAGCTCAAAGGTCAGAAGCAAATTTCCTATTTGAGTAGCAATTATAAATAGTCATCAGAGGTGAAATAGAATTGACATACTGGGTTATGCTGTGTTTCCTGTTGATTTTGAAAGGTTAACATCCTGAACAAAAGAAGAAAAACCCCTACTTCATCTCTTTAAAAAATGGAAAAAATGGGATACCAGAGCACTTTTTTTTCCCAAGAGACTTATTCACAGAATCAGAGATTTAGGGCCAGAATGATAGTCCAAGGACACCTTTCTATTCATGTACTATTGCTTTTTGTCTTCCCTGTTAGGTCCCTCAATATACGTTTCACACCCCAAAGAAATACAAATGTAAAGACTGAGCAACATATGGTTGCTGGTGTGTACCCTGGGGTCCTCATCATCTGTAGGATGTTGAGGCTGTACAAAATTTCTGTGTCCTGAAAGCCTCATCTCAAATTAGCCAAATCCAAGGTGTCGAAAGGTAAGGACCTCTAGAATCATAGATTTCCAAGAATATGTATTGCTCTTCAAGGACATGATTTCAGGTAATTACCCAAATTCAGTTGTTTCTCTTTTTTTCTTTTTTCTCCATTCATACATCCCACTTGATTTGGTAACTCTCATCGGTACCTTTCCCTGGATACTACTGTTCTATTCCTTGATTTCAATATATCATCCACAGTATTTAAGAGTACACATTTATGCTTGTTAGCACAGCATATTATCAATAATTATTAAGGCTTATATGTGTTACAATCGTGTCTTTCTTTTTAGCCAGAGCTGTCAGGGCAGTGGGCCTCACAAAACCACAACTGGTTCATATTTGAGATATTAATGTATCCATAGTACTGTATTTAGAGACAACTCAAGGCCATGGGGATATTTGACAGTAGTTAGTCCAAACTGACTCCCTGATTTTCCCCTGGCGCCTGGCCAGCCTTCAGGGGAAAACCAAGGAGAGAAGAAAGCCAGATTGTTTTCTGCACCAATCAAGTGATGTAAGCTGTTTTGTTTAACGTTATATAAGCTGGACCCTCTCACAGCAAGGATGGAGGCTTCACCCTATGAGTGGATGCACTGTGTAGGATTTCCAGTTACCAGGAAGAGGCACTCCAGACCTTTGCTGTGATCGGAGCCTCCACAGCTGATGCAGGTCTGGATGATGGTAATTTGTTATAAGGTTATTAATGATGTATCTCTCTCTTAATCACTATAGACACTTTTGTAGTAATGATTATATGTATTGCTAAGTGTATCCTTTCATAAGCCACTGCTTCTTTTGTAATTCTCTACTGTTTGCACTGTAGTAAACTTATACATTTGTTCTTCAAAGTTGGTGTCTGTGTTCCTTTAATCCATCCTTGTTCCCAAAGCAAAAAAGTAGCGTTTTACCACTTTTCAGCAAGAATGCTTAGGAATATGTACAGCACTGAAACGATAAAAAGACTCAGCTCTGGGGCTCCTATCTAGAGTGAAAATCCTCATGACTGTGAAACGTTTCATTAAACAGCTGCCGTAGCTGTTCCATCCTTTGGCATTTAGGGAAATAACACAGATAGAAGCCTTTTGCTTAAGATGACTTTGCACAGACCAACTATGAAACACATAATTATAAATTAAATTACTTTGATAAGTAACAGTCCTGACAGCTACTTTGTCCTAATAATCTCAGTGAGGGTCTCTGAATATGGGGTTTATCTAGGTGACATCATCAAGAAGCCAAAGAAGGAAATTAAACATATCCCAGGCCATTTCCTCTGAGCAGGCTTTATGTGAAAGATGATAAATAGAGCTCTGTATTTTCAACAGGAGGTTGCAGCAGGGGCAATGCTGACAGGCTCTAGGATTTGTGCCAAGGTATTTATTTACTTGTTGTGTCAAGACAAATATTAACCCACAATCTGAAGTCTCAACAAGCAGCAAAAGCTCAGAGGGCCTGGCACTGAGGATCTGGCTTGTGTCTTTGTGTCTCCTCTCCATGGGGAATGAGGAGTTTGTGTATTTCATCAATTTCCTGACCACCTGGATTTATTCACCATCGGGGTGAAAACTTGTGCTTTTGCCAATGAAAAACTCAAGAGTTTTTCCCAGGACTGTTAAATTTTCACAATGCTCCATATTTATGAGCAAGTCAAAACCAAAGCATTTTTGATTCAACAACAGCAAAACATGTTTTAAATATTGAATGACTGTGTTTGGGAGGAGTATTGGCTTGGATCTTTGTGTACCAGAAAATGGCTTCTGTCAGACATTTGCTGAATAGAAAACAAAACAAAATTTTACAGATTATTGGTAAAACTGTGTAAATTACTATCTAATTAGATGGTTATAGACTGGTGACTGCAGACATGTTATCATTTACTGAGAAAAGCTTTGCAGGTTACAAGAGTGATAGTAAATAATGAGAATTATGAAATAGATACTTAATGAAAAAAATTATTATATCCATTTAGGAAAACTTACCACTTTGATTTGTGTAGTCACTGCAAATGGTTTCACTCGAATGATAAAAGTGTATTTTTGCATGTAAGCTATCAGCCAGTGCAAATAATTCATTGTTCTCTTTGCAGTCAGGATTTGAACAGTACTCACAGCAATATTAGGAAGACACCAGCACTAGGCAAGTAAGCTTCTGAACAAATCACAGCAGAAATGTGAATAAGCCTATGAGATGAGGGTGTCTACTTAAACCATCACTGAAGGAACATGAAAGTCTCTAGGTCCAAATCATTTGTGCACATTTTATATACTCAAGACACAGGGTTATGTAGCAATAATTGAAACATTAAATGTGGCTTTTTTGCCCACATTTGATTAAATTGCCTCCCTTAGTCGCCTCAGTGATAGCTTGGTGATGCACTGTGCTGCCTTATTCACAAAAAGAGCCAGGTCACTCTATTCTATTCCCTGGTTCTTTGATTCTCAAGTCTGGGAGAACAAAAAGCACCATGAGATGACATTTTCTGAGCCTGATTCCCCACTGTTTCATCAGTGCTGTAACAGGAAGAAGGAATCAGACCTATTGTCTTCAAAGCAGACATTTTATTCCCAGTCTCTCATAGTAAAAGCCACTACAGCTTTTGAAGAAGCTGCCTCTGTGTCCTAAATGAACACAAAACATGACACACAAACTAATGCTTGGAAAAAGAAGTGAGATTTGGACAATGAAATCTGTTTTGCAGTGCATGAGATTGAAAAGAGACCAGGACAAGAAATAAAAACCAGCATTATTAGGTCTACAGAATTCATGATGCAGTTTTGCTAGGCTAAACATAGAGGCTTTGCACTATGGAATACAGTATGAAAAGGCACCTGTCTGCATCCATAAATCTAACTGAAGAACAGCATTCAGTCTTGGAGCTAGCCTGGATGTTAATCTGCAAGCAACATGGACTCACATCTGGAGTGAATACAGAAAGGCATGTGGCTGAAGGATACTGCTGCTCTCACCAAGGGTCAGCAGGATTGCCTTGCTGTCCTCCTTATTGCCTCTGTCTGTTAATGCTGGAAGGGAAGGGAAGGCTATGAAATAACAGGGAAATGGGAATAACGGCATTCAGAAACCAAACCTTTGTTGTCAAATGTCTGCTGACATTCTTTTTGCATTCACAGAAAAGCCAATGGCAGAAGAAAATTTAACTTTCCACTAGCAGCAAAATGCAAAAATTGTAGATTATCATGTCTCCAGCTCTTTTCATAGTGTGCACCACTGTTTTGCTGAAATTTGCCTGAAATTCAATATGGACTGTTGTATTGGTCTCCTCCAGACCTCACCAGTTTTGATGCAAGAAGCACTTATTCAGTCAGCAACCTTCAATTATCTGTGATAAAAAAATGTAACGTGTTATTCATACTCTTTCTCTTATCAAATTAAAAAATTGCATTAAAGTCTCATCTGTTCATCTGGCAGTTTTTTCCCACTTTACACATAAAAGAAATGTTTAAAAATAAACAATCAGAAAAATATGCTGCTAGAGATAGGCTAAGTCTTAAGTAGTGAGGTTAGAAAGATAACTCTGACAATGGCCACTAGGAATCAGCTGATTTCTCAAGATTTGTGATTGTATGATTCATAGGGATTTCACTATTGAAAACAATTTTTGGGGATTTAGGAGGAAGGTTTCTCCAACTCCCTGTAGTGGAAATATAATGGTATATAAATAGAAAAATTTAATTTGGAGGAGATAAGGGATGAGTGGAAAAATAATGAAATTAGACAGTATTACTGGACAAAAGAGGAGCTGAACACACAGTGCAAAGCTCTCCACCATCTATTTTGTGTGTGTGACTTCGTCTTTACATTGCAAAATTGAGTGCTTAACTTTTCTATTCTTTAACCATTTCATCGTAACCAGCAAAGTGAGGTGGGACTTACAGGTGACACATGGCAAGCCAGTGCTATTGCAGAGCTGTTCATGACATGGATCTGACTGTCCGCCCAAACTATGGAATGCGATTTCCATCCCATGCCAGTGCATGTAAAGAGAATAACATGTGCCAAGGCACAACAGATGGGTCAACAGCTGGCATACGTGAGCTTTGTGTATCACTGAATATTTCCCAGCCAACCAAATAGCTTTGGAAAATTTTCGGGGAAGACGTTAGAAAGCTGTCCAGTGCCATTTATAATGAGAAGAATAATGCTCCACATTAGACTTGCTGCCAGAGCAAACTGTTGGCATGTGATAAATATCACAAAACTTGCCGCTTTTTCACAGCTAGCTCACCAGCCAAATTTCACCCACATCCAAGGAGGCTCTCACAGCTGTTTTATAAAAATAGAAAAAGATAATCACTGACACTAATAAACTCTCTTTTTACTATCAGCTCATTACTTGAACCAAACCCAATACGAACACTCAGCCCCCAAACCTGAGCCCATGCCTTAAGTAACTGTCAGGTTAGATAACATTCTCCAGCTGAGAGTAGGAGGACATTTCCTGGGAAGTTTGTTAAACAGACACCAGCATTAATGTTCTTCCTGAGTTTATGGTTTCTTTTGAAGCCATAATAGTTCTTGATTTTTTCTGTCACTGACTCAATAGACGGAGGCAGAGGAAAGTGGCAGTTCAGTTCTACAGCTATTGGACAGTGTCAATAACTTTTCTTTGGACATGTTAAGTAACATTCAAAAGAAAATCCTGAAAACCCAAAGTTCTGTTCCAGGACATATGTAAATCCTGTGTTGAGTGATTCTATAAGGGACTGTCAACTTCAGGCCCATTTTTAACACATATTCTACTACTGCTAAAAAGATAATGACAATCCTATCAAAATATTTGGAAAGTGAAGCTAGTGAGGAATGTTAGGGCACGCATCCGATGTATCACATGCTCAGTGTAATTCCTCACAAAGTCTATGGTCCAATGGCTTCTTCCAAATCAATCCTGGGAAGTCGTCTCTGACACAAGGCTTCATAAAACCCAACTATAGTTCAACAGATGAGTCACTGCAGTCACTATTTTTCTTATTTTCCACCAATATATTGCTTGTTCTTTTACTGAACTTTGCTGCATTAGATTTACAACATATTCCTCAAAGCAAGAGCCAGTCCCTAGTGTATATTTGTACAGTGCCTTGCACAGTGAGGCTCTGGCCTCTAGGTGTTACCATCATATAAAGAATAAACAAAATCTTTATTTTGGGATATCCATACATTTTCCAAGCACAAAGGTTTTGTGTTACTAATATTTAATTAATAAGCATCAATTTTTATAACAAGCAATAGCAGGGTGCTAAACCAATATTAACCATAGAAAAAATTATATATTTTGCTTGTACCTGTAAACACTTAGTCAAGGCTTACTGGAAGTCTCCCTTTATCACAGATTTTTTTATTTCTTTTCTTTCACGTGAATAGTGTGGCAGTGGAGATTACCTGAGGTATTAACAGAGCCTTGATATAATTGTGAGGGACTGAGACAGAGTGTTCTGCCAAAAAGTTCTGAACTCCACAACTTGCTTTTCCCATTCTTCCACAAACCTTGAATCAGCTGACCTCTAGGTCATGCTACAAAGGACACCTTTTTCTACAAGGCTCTTCAGGGAAACCAAGGTGAGTGAGTTGAGTTGGATGGTAAGCAAGACCTTATTTTTCAGTACATTCATAAGGTTTTTATATTTATAAATATAAATATATTTCTGTATTATATATATAATGTATTTGTATATTATATATTGACTTGTGTTTTATTTCACACACATTCTTTGACTTTTGAATAGGCTTGTTTTTCACTAAATCAAAACTATAAATAATGAGCAGTAGATCAGCAATGATACTGTAATACTTATAACAGTTTTAGCAATTTCTGAACAGTTTGTTCCCAACAGAAATAGGTGGTAGGAGGAGGAAGGGACAGTCTGTCACCGACTGATGTTGTGGAATGCAAGTTTCCATGGATTTCCTGCCAGGGCTGACACTGTAGCCACCTTGTGTTGTTGGAATGGACATTACAGGAGTACTGCTATCTAGAGCTGCAGCAGAAGCTGCATCACTTAACTAGAGCTTACATTACAGAGCATGAAAATTCAGGAGAGAAATCCACAGGAGGCCAATTCCGTAAATAGCTTTAAACTGTGACTTTTGTTATGGTGCAATGTGAAAAGAGCTCTGATTCCAGGAAAGCCACAGCTTGTCCTTAGCTCCTAATAGGATGAGTGGGACTGGTTGTTCAAGTTTCATCCGAGTCCTGAGACTGGTTCTAGTTCGTCTAAGCTGGATGAATGATTCTACCAAATGCAGTGGTAGCAGGTATTCTGGATGAAAACAAAAATTTCAGGTGCAATAGGTATCCTGCAAATGTTTGTTTGTAAACAGAGTTGAGCTTAGGATGGATTATTTTGCTAGGAAATCCACAGTCAATGTGTTATAAACTACAGGTCCTGGAGTATGTTGTGATGTGTAGGCGTCCACCTTACTATCAGCAAGAAGAGTCCAACATCTTAATTCTGTGTGATGTAACTCCCAAACAGCATCTATAAAACATGAGCTTTGAAATTATTTTATTTTTCCAGTTTTTTTTGCTTTGAAGCTTGCCAAGATGAGTGATGAGTGCAGTATTATCCAAAGACAGAAAGGTTTTTGCTTTGTGAATAAATTAAATACTATCTAAACTGGTTTACAATCCCTTGATATAACGGACCTTCTGATGCTACTTTTTGTTTAGGCTTTTCTCTGGTCTAGGACAAAGCTGCCTTTGACTTTGTTGGTGTATTACTTCAATGTAGCTAACACTCACATTAGTGGGAGTAACATAATTCTAAACTACATTGTATCCCTCCTTTTATTCATTATTCAGGATAATAGAGACACAGAGTGCTTGGTGTTAGGAATTACATGGGCAGTGGAAAACTTCTGTCCCTGACCTCAAGAAAAAGAAACTGCTGTGAAACTACTTTCTTCCTCTAACACAGTTTTAAAGTATCTAGATATAACCAGGGAAGACTTCTAGGTTTTTATTCAACTTTTAGTATTCCTATAGCCATTTCAAAAGTTTCATTTTCTTCACTCAGTGCTTGCAAAGAACAGCATCATCTACTCCATTACTTGTCCTTTTTCATGTGTAGGCCCTCTGCTTTGCTAAGAAAGCCATGCAGAGCCCTCCAAACCCCAAAACAACAGATTTTTGAGTAGAGCTGCAAAACCAAAAATACCTATATCATCATGCCACCAGAAACACTAGTCAGAAGATCTGAATTTTTAATCTCAGTAATTGAACTTATAGATTTTTATGGTATTCAACATAGTAAATAACATTTGGAATGAGGAAGATCTCTCTGCTTGTTAAAGCCTGGTCCAGTTATGTTATTGCAATTCTTGAAACTGCAGCCAGTTCTTTCCACCTGTTAGCATCTGACTGTATGGTGTACCCTGCCTCCATCATGATGGGACACTGGCATTTGTGCTGCTGCAGGAGTTCTCCTGCTTCTGTAAGTTAAGTGTGGTCTTTGTCCCTCATCTCTGAACCAATGAGTTTTGAAATTTCATCGCTCTAGTGACTCTATTTGTGCAATGTTCAACAACAATTCCTCAACTTGTTCTAAGTAAGCAAATAGTTAATGAAGGTTGGTATTTATTAGACTCATAGGAGAAGGAGACCAGTAGCACTTTAGACAAATGAAATATATTTATACTTGGTGGAATAGTTCAAAGTTCTTAAAGCGACAAGTCTAAGCACAGTTGGCTACCACTTGAACAAACAGGTGAAAGACAGTCTCCTTCATGCCATTTATCCAACTCCTTAGAAAACTGAACTATTCTAGGTGTCAAAGCCCTGGGCTACATAAGTGAAAGGCATAATTCAAAAGCTGTACTTTTAAATGAAGTCATCTGCAAGTAAATCAAACACCCTCTATCATGCTGAAATAAGAGCACACCCCAGCAGACTGCATTGGCTTAAGTTCTGTCATTTGATGAAACCTTAATTAAAATGGTACAATTTACTTATACAGAATAAGGTCTTCCTTACGGCAAACATCATATCATCAAATTACAAGAGGATCATGATTTTCCCCTCACCCTCCTTTTCAGTGTCACTTAAGGGTAAAGCAGCTTCAGAAAGCAAGGGTGGAGAAATCCTTTCCAGACTTCTAGACACTCAGCCAGACATTACCTTCATCTGCAAAGAGGAGCTGTCTTCTGTACCACTTCACAGTGAAGCTGAACATTTTTTAAGAACAAAAAATATCCTGGCTCTGGACATTTTTTTAGACACACATTCCAGTATAAGTCGAGCCTCATGGCATAGTGTGAGTCGGTTTCCCAAGAGAACAGAACTCATGGAAGAGGGAAAAACAGAGAGAAGTAAGAGATAGCACTCCTCCTGCATCATCAAGCACCAGCCTTTGCTTCAAATGGGGATAAACAAACCACTGGGTGAGCAATGAGAAAAATAATAAATTTACCACAGGGCAATAAAATCAATGGTAATAGTAACTATTACTACTGTTCAGAAAAAGTTAGGCTGGATTTCTTTGGTTTTGGATCCAACCAAGACATTAGTCTCTTGTGTTTTTAGCTACTAAAGGCTGACAAAATACAATGAATTTATCTGAAATAAAACCAAAAATTGAATCCTTTCTCTGAAATAGAACCAAAAATTAACCCTTTCTTTAACTTACTGAACTGTGGCAGTGGAGCACAACCACTTCCCACTTCTTTTTTTGCCACCTTGTGTCCATTTCCCTTGCACAGTAAAAAGTGTTTTGGGGAATTGGAAGCCCAGTTAGTCCTGGTTTATTCTGTATGAAAACATGATCCCTGTGATAAAAAATATTATCTTTGGGACTTGTCAGTTTTGAATATATCCAGGAGCAGAAGCAAATTTTTAGATAGCTGAAATTAATGGGAAAACTCAAAAACAAACCAACCAAACTACCACCACTAACAAAAAGAACCCAAAAACACACAACAAGAAAAAAATTCAATGCGAACAATATTATTTGAAAAAATAAGGAATTCAAGCATTTGGGTTCCCTGAAGACAAAATATAAGGGGTTTTTAAAATTATTATTTCAAAATTAAAATAACATATATCCAAGGCCTTTCATTTAAGATTTTTTTCTAAGAAAATAAACTAATTTTTTTAAAGTTCTTTTAAACATACTAGTTTCATTTCAAAATTTAAAAAAAAAAAAGGATTTGAAAAAAATATGATATTAATAACAAATTTTTGCTTCAGGTTGACCAAATTGTCAATTTTAATAGTTTTTGGTATTTTATGAATACATTTAGACACTTTTTTTTCCTATCAGTGCAAATAGATTTTTCTTCCTTAGATTTTCTGTTTTATCCATTTGTCTATAAGCTGAAATATTGCTGCATACTTTGCTTTCTTTCTCATTAAAAACATATAGAATGCAGATCTCTCTTATAGTTGGTTTAGACAGTCTATCCAATAGCTGCCCCTGATCCCAGAATCCCCTGTTGCAGGCACTGGGACATGTGAGACCCCAAAACCTCAGTCTCACCTCAGCCGCTGGTACTCAGACCTCTTCCCACTGCAGATCCCTGCAGTAACTATCTATAGACATACAGTCTATCCTATAGCTGCCCACGATCCTTCCTCTCCCTGTGCCTTTCACACAAACACAAACATATGCGAAGGGGTCTCATATGACCCCCAGGCTCCAAAGCTTCTCCAGCACTTGGCCCAGTCCTCCTGGTACCCCCAGTACCCAGCTCCTCCAGTTGTCCTGCTCCCAGACACACACATACAGCTGTCTCCCAAGCCACGCATCCTACTGACCAGCTCAGCGTTCACTAGTGACCACACACAGACACACACCCCCTCAGCCACTGCAGACACACTGCCTCCTCTGACCTGTGTTCGCCTCTCCAGTGCCCGCACCCAACTCCCATACACAAACATATCAACTCAGATAGAGAGCCTCCCACTCAAGAAAAGAGTTAGGAAGGAAATGTGACAAGAAGCAAAGACAATCTGGGGAATCAGACAAGGGCACTGGCCAGCCGCCTGCTTTTGCAAGTGGTTCCTTTTTCTCCTTTATTTGGCCATGCTTGTTCCTGCCCAGACCACCTTGATGCCTCCTTCCTCAACCTTTGGTTTCTCCCATAACCATCCTATAATAAGTCTTGTGCAATTCCCAAATGCTCTTTTCTATTTTCTTATAATGAGACCATAGCCCCCAACAGTGACTCCTCAGTCTGAAGGTGACCTCAGGACAGCCTCTCCCAAAGACTTACGGTGGTAGGTGTCACTTCCACCCACAGGGCAACGTCCTCCTGAATGCCCTAGCAAGTTGGGTTAGTGACTCCTATCTCTGGCTGGATTATTGGGATTTCCCTACTTACCATTGTTTGACTGTGCTTCTTTCTGTGTGTAGTGACCAGCTTCTTGTCACGCAACCTAAAAATAATTAGTATAAAAAGATGGTTGGGTGGGGTAAGAGTCAAAAAACTCCTACCCATAGTGGAGCTACTCTTCAGTGGTGTTCACAGCCCCCCTTCTGGTTACATCTCTTTAAGCATTTGAGCAATGCTTTCCTTTGTATGGTTGCTTGAAGAATGACTGCTGTAAACACTGACTTACCATTTTAAACAAAATAAAGTATTAAAAAAATATTTTCTGGGGCTTTTTTCCTCCTGATTGAAAACGTTCACCAATCAATTGAGGAAAGAGGGAGTAGGTGAAAAAGCCATGTCTATCCTCAGAGGTTTTTTCAGTGGCTGAAGTAGCAAAAATAGTTGGCATCTGACATGACACAGCTACAAACATCCTTGGTTGGTGTGCTATGGGCATATATGCTTCTCTCACAAAACGTGCTATACTGCACCAATCTGCACTACATCAGTAGTTGAAACGTTTCTACAGAGCAATGTGGAGTGACAGTTACCAGACAAGTTTTCATATTTCAAACGAAATCTTCTTTTACTGAATATTTCCTTTTTGGCATCTTTTAATTTCTGCTAACCCCTCTTGTAACATCCATGCTGTGCTCGTCTATGTTTATCAGTCTCTCTGCTGGAAATAGTTACAAGCACAGATACTACAGAGTTGGTGTAATTCTTCTGTCAGTTCTAAAAAGAAGTCTTGTTACTTCTACTTTGGCAGAACTACAGCAAATATTGCTGTGGCTGGCCACTGAGCCAGGAAAGTGAGAGAACTGGGGGAAATGGGTTGCTGCAATATAAAATGAGAACCACCAGGTGATGAAGGCAATCATTGACCAGCTACAGAGAGTGGAGTGGTGCCCTTGGGCCTCTGAAATGGCTGAGAGTCCATAGTAATTCAAACTGAGTTATCAGCAAAACCATGAAAATTTTCCAGTATAGAAAATAAAACCTCTGGTGGTCCTTCATGGTATGGCATCCACTTCTGCTCAGGAATAGCAGCACCAGAAGACAGACCCAAATTTTTCACCAAATCTTTGCATTATGGTCAGACTGAAACTCTTTCCTTTTGTCTAAAAGTCTTGCTCATTCATCTTTTTCTTGTCTTGTTCAGCATTTGAATAAGGATCCCTAATTGCTGTGTTTATTCAGGACCTAGGGTTGCACTGTGGAACCAGGTAAGGTAAGACATTTTTACACTGTCAAGCAGCCTGAGTATTTTTTAAAAGATTCTTAAAAAATAGAGTAGATATTCTGTAATTCATTGTTCTCTTCTGAATCTTGGTTGGCAACTGATAAGCTAAGAAACCAAAGCAATCAGTCAAAACCCACTAATGTCTTGAGTCCTTCAGCCACTTCAATGACTGCATCCTCTTTTGGAAGGAAATGGTCCATCTTACAGACATAACCATATTTCAGTATTTTTACTGCATAACTGCTAGTATCAACATTACTGCTCCCACACAAGACATTGTGCTGTGCCGTAAAGGACTTATGCTATAATGAAAGTCATCTGTATTTGAGTGACATGAGCTATAAGTTACTTATTGAACTCAAAATAGAGAACTGATGCACACAGGGTGTGTATAAACAGAATTAAATATGTCAAATTCTTTTTTAAAATTGTTTTTATTTGGCACTGAAAAAATACCCGTCAACTAAACTTTCCACACACTTTCCCTTTATACTCTCAAGTGTCAGGTAATTAAAAGAACAATTTTTCTGATCAAATATGACAATATTATATTCATAAATTAAAACACATGTGATTTAGTCTCTCTTTTCTGATCTGGAAGTAGAATCTTCTTTATCATCCTTTAAATCATAGCCAATATTTGGGGTTTGTTTACTTACAGTGTGAGTTTCTTTCCGTCAAGGCCTAAGGTATTTCTTATTTTGTCTATTTAAAATCATACAAATATCAACTTTTCCACCATATTTCAGCACTGAATTTGTATTGAGAAATCACGACACCTATTTTATGCAGTACCCATTTGCTCTTCAGTTGCAATACTTTCCTATGAAATTTTAAAAAAGGATTTTCTCACCAGTCAAAGGGGAGGGATCTGCTTATCGAGATACAACTCAACGAAATTTCAAAGATTCTTGGGGGAAACACAAATTAAATTACCCTGTAGGACCACCTGAGTCAGTGCCCTGTCTCACAATCTTTGGCAAAGATGATGTTCAGATACTGCTTTTAATGTACATTTCTGTATTTCTTTAACTATTTCTTCAGCCTTTTTATTGCTTCAAGTATGCACATTACAAGGCTTGAGCCATGAACGGGGCTACTTCCTTTCATACAAACAAATATCAACCACCGTTTCCTGGTGGCAAAGGCACTATTTTATTTTATGTAATCTATGCTTTTACATGTCTAACATACCATGTTTTACTGTATGTTTTTATATATAACTATTAATGACCATTTAAAATAATTTTCTGATACAGCTTGGGGAATTACTGACTTAGTTCATGCAAGCATTTGTTTTAATAATAGATTTTGTACATTTTCTATAGTTCAATAGAGTAGTTAATTATAATAAGTCTGCAAAGTCTGATGGCAACCTATCCTACTAAAGAAAATTTATGATGAACCTGGTAAGACATCAACTCCAGCAGCAGCCCTTCAGTGATTGAAGTGAAGGGAGGGGGGAGAGAAGAAGTAGTACACAATGGAAACAAGGACTCATTGCCAAAAAAACACATAGAAGAATAGCACATGATGGAGGGAGAGACAGAAAATTACATACAGCTGGAAGAAAACATAAAAAGCAATCAGGAAATGCTCTGAAATGCATTAAATGTAATAACGGGATGAGAAAAAGAAGGGCTTGTTAGTTAAAGGGAGAAAGAGAGCTATCGCAGGTGACAGAGGAAACCAAAGTCGTCATGCTTCAGTTTGGTTGTTTAATTCTATGTAAAGAGATTAGTTCAGATCAGTCACTTAACATGGTTAATATTAATAACAAAGGATGAAGGAAACAGGCAATATTTGGGTAAAATACCTGGTCAATGATAGTAAGATAAATTAGATTTTTTTTAAGTTATCATTCCCTGATGAAAATCACTTAAGGCAATTGGTTTAGCCAGTGTTCTTGGATGACTCGTGAGTTCTCAGCAGACTGATAAAAGGCAACCTAGTATCCATTAGGGGGAAAGGGAGGCAGTAGGGAGAAAAAAGATTAAAGGAGGTATAAGTCCAAAAGAATATGTAACATTGACGTCTGGAAAAATAACAGGAACCATGTTATCAATCATTTTGCAAGAACCCCAAGAATAATCAAGTAATAATGAACAGCCAACACTTGTTAGTCATTACCAGGTTTAATTCAAAACAGTCTTGTTTCCTCTTAATAGGGTAAATTTCCAAGAAGACACAGGGAAAAGTAGATGTAATCTATTTTGACTTTAGCAATGTTTATTATCTAGTTTGATAATAGTTCTAGTAGTCCTGTAAGTATAATTAGAAAAAAAAGAACATCAAAGACAAAACCAGCTTGAAGAACAGTTACTGAGTTTAGTCTCAAAGCAAAGAGAGCCTTTTAGCTTACACAGTGGTCTCACATATCATATATTTATTAACCAATTACTATTTATGACAGTGATATAAACAAAGGAACAGAAAAGTACATATCCTAAAACTGGGCATGACACCAAACCAAGGATTTTGGAAGTGGGATAAGAATCCCAATTATGTGCATAAATTGAAGAAATTATAAATACAATAAATTCCATAATTGCAAGAATAAAGAACTACATCTAAATAGAAAAAATCTTATTTAAAAATTTATGTTGGGTAACAATCATCTTGAAAACTGCAGTGTAGAAAAAATTCTGACAATTGCAGTGGAATGCATACCTCACAAAAATATGTGTTGCTGAAAGACAAATGACATTTTAAGAGGAATACTTTAGAATGAGTTTTGTCTACACAACAAAAGGCAAGGAGTTACACCTTTTCATTCAACACTGCAAAAGCTTCTAATGAAAGATCATGTCTAGAATAATTGGAGAAAAAAGTAAGATGCAAGAGTAGAGGGTCTTAGAAAATGAGATTTGTGAGGGAAATTTAAAAAACCCAAACAAACAGACAAACCACACCTGTAAATAAACCAAAAATAAAAATTAAAAAAAAAGAGAAAGAAAGAGAAGGAGAGAATACTGGGAAAGAGATGATATACAAATAGAACAAAAATGTACCATTTCCTACAGGTATGGGGTCAGGAAACAAGTTGAGGGTCTAATCTAAAATTCAGAGTAGACATAAGGCCAAAATATAATAATGTTTAAACAACAGAATATGTTTTTCAGAAGGTCTTCACACCAGCAATTCACAATCAATTTCATCAACATCTGCCAAAAGCTGTTACCCAACAGTAAGGATCAGTTGGGATGTTCAAACCCAGTAGCATCAGCTGTTTCTTCATGACCGGATCCAGCTCAGCAAAACCAATTTTAAGAATCAGACAGTACGTCTGAATCCCCTGTAGATTTGTCACTGCATGATTCCTCTGTTTTCTGATGGTCTCTAAAGTAAGAACAACTTCTCAGTCAGAGAAGTTATGCAAAATAAAACATGCTAAGTAAAGTCATCAGAGATATTTGTTTAAATACCTCAATTTTTTAAAAGATAATGGGAAGGGCTACAATCCCTCTCTTCTCTGTTAATAGGATAGGAAAAGTGCATTTAAAGGAAATACATAAGAATATTTCTGCACTGCTTCACTAAAACACATTTCACTTGTCCCAACACTTAGCAATGCAAGAGGCAGTACTCCTTTGTACAAAGAGGCCTTCATTTACTGTGGAAAAGGAAATAAAGAAAAGAAATGGTGACACTGAATTGAAGGAATGTATTGGGAAGTCAGATAAGATCATTCCATTAATTCATCCACATACTTCACACAGTCACTTCAGAGAAGTCCCTTGTCAACAGTCAGAACTGTGGGGTAATATTTTTTTAATCTATAATTAATCTCAAATAAGCCACTCTTTCAGAGGAAGAGGACCTAAAGTGCCAATCAGACAATTATTTTATACATATTTGAGTAGCTGAGCCAAAAATAGCCTTTCTGTAAAGCAGAATGTACATTTTTATGGTGTCATTACACATCATCAATTAATATTTATCTTTAAAACAATAACTGATAAGAGAATAGGATTAAAGTGTCAAAAATAAAGTGGGGAAAAAAGTCTTGCTTAATGAATATATATATGCAGAACTAATTTACAGCTCTAGAGAAAATTAGGACTATTTCTATTTCCCTAATCTCTCCCTGCTCCTCGACAAGGAATATCTTGATGTTCCAATTTTATGTATGATATGTTTATTCATAATTTTCCTTATTTTGTTTTTTTTTAACTGTGTTTTATGCTCCCTCTCTTTGTGGAGAGGATAACAGTGTCTGGAACTAAGTGAATGCCAGGGAGCAGATGTTTGAAATGAAGTTTAGACAACTGGAAATGCAGATTAGTGTGTTGGCTTAGCCTTTGTGTTCTTTCTTGCCCAGGACAGAAACAAGTCTAGGATGAGTATCCAGGGAACTAGACACCAGAATTATACATTCTATGCATCATAACTTTCTAATGGTCTTTATCAATTCATTTATCTCTGTAAGAAGACATCTGTTTACATGGGCTTTGCCTTTCTCTTCCCTTCTTTTCAAGCCTACTTTTCCCTTCATCTTTCCTAGAAGTCAGCAATTCATGATAGAGTCAGCCATATGGAGGAAGCAGGGGAGGCAAAATCCTCCTGAGAGGAGTCCTTATGATATGAATAGAGACCATGTATTACAAAACACAAGGCACACGAAGCGCAAACTTTCTACCTATTTGAAGACTTTAGCAAAAAAGGTGTCTGGCAAAATATATCGCCCAAAGACATGGTGGTGTCTTTTTTTCCAGCTGCTAGAAGAGGAACTCAAGTCTACAAAAATCCCAATGGAATGATGAAAAAAGGATCATCCTGTAAAAAAAGACCCAGGAAAAGAAAGAAAAAAAAACATAGAAAAAAAGGGAAAAAAAAGGTAGTTTTTCATCTGTGATTAACACAAAGAGATGGTCATTCTGCAAATTCACTGATACTGGAGCTTCAGAACCAGCATCCATCTTCTGAAAACTTAGGATGACAGGAGCTGGTTCCTCCATACTTGGTGGACCAGTAGGACCAAAAAGGCTGAATACTTATGCAGAGGAGCAGAAATTCTCTTAGCCTAAGCTGTTTCACCAGTTATTTGAATATCGGTTGATTGGAAGGTGACCTTTTTTGCTTAATCTTCATGTATAGGAGATACCTGAAACTAAAGAGTGACATGTATAAAGTTAGTACATTCTTTAAAAGTGAAAGACATCACCTCAAAGATTAGTAGAAGTTTAAGAATTGAGATTATAGTGATTTGTTAGTATGCAGACACAATTAATTCTGGGAAAAAAAATAGTTAATTAAGCTACCAGGAGAAACACTTTAAAAAGTATGGGTATTCCAGTATATTTATCATTAGTTTCACATAGATCAATTCATTAGTTCAGACTTCTTGATGGATGAATGAAGGAATTATACTTCAAATTTAGACTTAGATTTCTTAAATATGCCTACATTAAGAAAATAGTTGAGACTGGTCACTGTGAATATGTTCTAAAAACAAAACAAATACAGGTGATAATTCAGCCATATTGGGAGGTTTGGATACTATGGGCAAGAATGCACTAATTTAGTATATTTTCTTATGGATATGTGGCTTGATGGGACTATTTAGCTCTTAGATCCGTAACAAAGCGAGGAAACAATTTTATGAAGGAGGTAAGCACATGTAGCAGCTTATTTTAGGTGGTGCTTCTGGTTTTGTGATTTGGAGTAAGCTACAGCTTCAAGAAGCAGCTCTAACAACAATAGCAGCAGTAATAGGCTGCTAAATTGGCTAAAATTTGTACAAAGTGTTCAAATGAAACTATGGATTTTCTTGAATTTTATTGAAACCATTTAACAATAAATTACCTAAATCAGCCTAATCTGGTTTATATAGTTTTGCGTTAATGAATACCGTTTTGGCCATAGACACAAAAAAACCCCCAAAACCAATAAATCAGTTTAAAGGAAAAAAGGTTCTCAAATGAATGAAAATATAATTTGCATGAACCACAATCCTGGTAAACAGTGGCGCAAACAAAGGATGTTTTTCTGTCTTCTATCTAAGATCTTCTGTATGTAAGAATCTAGAATCTGGATTTCCAGCAACCAGATCACGCAGAAAGGAAATTAAATTGGTTGTCACAGGAACTGAAGTAAGAGGACATTATCATCACTTCTCTTAATTTACAGAATGTCAAAACCAATCTGTTTTACTTTCAGTAAAACTAAAGCAAATCATCAGGCAGGTCCCAAACCTTGGCACATCCAGGCCTGGCTGTCCCTGCCCAGCCCCTTGTACTTCCCCCACCCTGTCCATTAGCCAAGACCCCATTTCAAACCCTTGGCGTGAATGGTCCCTGTCCCAGCGATGCCACAGCACTGCCTGTCTACAGCCATATCTCCTGGATAAACACAGATCTTCAGTATGTGCAGCCCATCTCCTGGATGAGCACCTCGGTCATATATTGCAGCATTGTGCCTGGTCTCCATCTGCATTAGCTCCTGACAGGAGCCCCTGGATAGTCCCTGGCCTGGTTCTTTGCTTTCCATGTCAGGGACTGTTTATGGACACTGTTACAGTCCCCAGCTCTGCCCACCATGGCCATAACCTGTGGGACAGCATCCATGAGTGAGGGTCCATCTCACATCCCAGCTTGCCTGCCTCCAGAAGCACCTGATACTCAATATGTCCTGTCAGTCTGGAGGGTGAGAAGAGGGAGCAGAGAGAGAAACCATCTTCACTGAGAGCCCTACATGGAAGTTGCTGCTCCAGAGTGTAAAGGGAGGCCTTGTCCTGCCATCACCTTGAGCTGCTTCCATGCAGCAGTCTCTCCCAGGGCCAGATCTCCACGGTGTGGGATCTACCCTGGCTTTCCTCCTATCCTTGCCTCTGCTCCCACAGGATGCCTTGGAATTCAGATGACAGCATGGTCCTCGTAAGGACTCCAAACTCAGACCTAAACAGGGATGCCTCAGGTTTTTCAGTCACTTACAGTTTCTAAAATGGACCAAGCACTTCTCTGTGAGTAGGATAGGGGAAGAAGCCTTACTCAACACATATTTATTAATAGCTCAATTTCATACACTGCAAGAAATGACATATAAAAAGAAGTGAAAGCAGGGAAGAGGAGGAAAGAGAGTTTTGATGCTGCTACAGGTTTTGCTAAAGAATCAACATTGACAATCCAGGAGACACACTAGATAAAGAAATAAATTGAAACTACAGTCTACATCCTACACCTAAAAGGAGTTTTCCCATGTGAAAGTTGAATCAACTGGGCCAGGTGGCTTTTTTGGATAACAATTTTTCATGTTGTTACTGCAAACTAAAGAAAATAGGAAAAGAAAAAGAAAAAAGAAAAAAAATAAGAAGTGCTAGTAACTGTTTGGTGGGGGGTTTTGAGAACTAAAATCATGCCAAGAAGAATTACAATATTAGTTTATCACTGGGATACCTTTGAATGTAATTAAAAAAGTGTCATATCTCTAAAAGAAAAATGAAGCGGTTTTAATGTATGACTAAAGGTACTGAAAGATATAATTATTTGCCTCCCCTGGCAATATTGTTCTACAAAAGGAACAGTTTCACAGTTTCTACTTTAGCTCTCACTTCTTTTATAATATTCTTCTCTTTCTGTTTCATCTCTTCCGTATATTACTACACAGTTATTTGTCCCTCTCCCAGGTCTAAGAAAGTGATAAATTTTGATGCAATGATTCTTTTCCTTTCTGCCTTTTATTTTTTTTTCCCTTTGCTGTCTTATTTTCCCTACATTTCCTTAACCCCTTCCCTCTAGGCTTGTGCATAATTTCCAGCTCCCTTCCCTGATTCTCTATTTATTTCTCCCTTTTCTCTCCATTCTTTCGTTATGTCTGCCTAGAACCCAACTTCCGATCACTTTTCTGCATAATTTGTCACTTCCTTACTAATTTCTTATTTTCTTTCTCATGCCCTTCACCTTTGATATGCTCAAGAAATCAGGCAAGGAAGGCAAGAGATCAGCATGCCTGAGCCATGAACTGCTAGTCAAACCAAAGGGCAGGAAGCAAATGCACAGGCAATGGAAGCAAGGACAGGTATCCTCGGAAAAGTATAGGGACACAGTTTGGATGTGTAGGGATAGGATAAGGAAGGCAGGCCAAGGTGAAGCTGAAGCAGAATTTGGCAAGGGACACAAACAATAACAAGAAGGACTTCTTGTCAGTCAGAAAACAGCCAGAAAAGAAGGTCAAAAAAGGCACCCCCTGCCCCCCACCCCACTCCAATGAACAAGGCTGGCAAACTGGAAACAACAGATGAGGAGCAGGCTGAGGTGCTCAACAACATTTTGCCTCAGTCTTCAATGGAAATCTCTTTTACCACACCTTTCCAGTGGACCACAAAAAGGGGACTAGGGGATGAAAATTCTTCCCAATGTAAATGTAGGATGGGTTCATGACCACCTGGGGTAAATCCATGGGACCTCATGAGATGCATCCCAGAGTCCTGAGGGAATTGGCCAACATAGTTGCCAAGCCATTCTCCATGGTATCTGTAAAGTCGTGGTGGCCATTGTGTGGGCACTCTTAATCCAAACGTCCAGCTGAGGGCATCTGAATCCATCTCTGTGTGGAGTGACTATTCCCAGCACAGGAGATTTTTTTCAAGCTGCACAGTGCTGATCAGCTTCATTTTTATGGACTATCTAAAGGCCCATTCAGGCAGAGAGACCCCTTTCTTTAGAGCAGGGAAGGTGAGACATATGTGTTTTAATTGCTGGTCTGACCTGGCAGATTTATTGAAACCATTCTCTCTCCTGAAAGCAGCACACCGTGAGAATACAGAAATATTCTCATTTACCTTCCACTTGATCACTGATATCAATGCCAGACTTTCTGCTGACTTGGGGCTTGAATAAGTTGCTATGTAATTATATTACCATACTTTATACTGTTATACTTTTAGATTCTACACTGTAATTATATAGCATAGAATTAATTGCATGCAAATGTGTTAGCCTGTCATTAATAAGACTTATCATGCATTCTTCCAAGTAAATTGCAAGAAATTATCATAAAATGGTAAGGATGCAGTGTGACATAGTTTTTTGGAAAGCCTGAATGGGAGTATTAGGGCTTTTGAATTGGTACAATCATTATTATGCTACCCAAAGCAATACCCCAAGAGTTCATTCAGGAGAGCACATGCACAACCCCCGTTGTTTAACCAAAACAGTGATGAAACAAGTATGTTCTAAGAGCTGAGTTAAAGCAGAATTTTCTCTGTATCAGGCCTTAAGAACTCCATGTCTGTGCATATATCTCTACAAGGCTTAATCTTGAGCAGTCTACAATCTTAGAAATGTCTGAAAAAACACCTTACATTGGTCTTTAATATTAAGAAATTAAAGTATTTCACCTCCTATAGTGCTTTAATTTTTACTACCATCTTTCTACTGTGCCTCACTGTTCTTCCTCTAATTGCTTCTACCAGGTTTTTCGGGGCAGACATTGATTTTCCATGTGCTTTCTGGAAACTATCAGGCATGATTCTGTTACTTAAGATAGAGTAATAATAAGAAAACGTACTGTAAACAAAAGAGAGAGCGTGACAAAATGGGATGCCTGTCACATATTTGCATGGGGATCTTCTGTACACTCCAATCAAGATGCTTTTGCTCCTTGCAAGTCCAGTGAATCATCCATATTGTAAAGGAGTAATTTAATTTCTCAAACAATAACATAAAACAATATTTACTGAAATAATGGCAAGCAAAGTTCTTAAAAAAACAAATAGCCTCTACTGCTATTAATATATTTGCCACAGAATTCTGGCAGCTTTGATCAGCTTTGTCATTTCAGGTATGCATTGGTGTTCATATTGATTCAGTCATTAATCAGGACACATTTTTTATTTCAGAATTAGCATACGAAAAGTCTTTTCTGAGTTATCATGCTAATATGTTCTATCAAAGACTAAATTAACATTTTACTGCTGCTAACCAGAGGCAATGCTTCATATACAATTCAGATGATGTTGCCAAACTTTTCACATTACCAGCTGTTTCAATCTGAGAGTGCTTAATATCTCTGGATCTCAAGAAAGATCTTTTGAAAATAACTTAACAAAGCCCCCCACAGTCCACTACCAGTATTCCCAGAGATAATGAAGCCTCATACTGTTCCTGATCTCTATTATGCTTCCTGTAATGTGGCAATGAGCAATGTTCCAAACATCATTATAGAACACCCCTTGCCATCTTCACCTTCCTTTCATTTTTTCCAACTTTTTTTAGTCTCAAAGGTATTCTGAAAAAGGACAGGAGAGCAGAAGAGAGGACGGAGCTGGTAACCTGCTGCATCTGAAGTGCTTTCCTTTCCTGGGAGTGAAAGATAATAACAAAGCAGTAAAAACTGTATTTTGCTGTTTTCCACTACCTTCACATGAAAACTGCTACCCTTCTTCTGATGTCAACAGTTACCATTATGCATCAGTGTTTTCCTGGCAGAATTCCTGACTCTCATTGCAGAGGTTTCCTGTGGCAAACATCCCAGTTTCATCCTACTTGTAAATGCATAGATCATGCATGCAGCTACTGCCTTCCAGGGAACACTCACTGATCACCATTCAGGCAAATTTTCTTGACTTTTGTGAGATCTGTATAAAAACATTCAGCATGGTACCTGTGAAATTGTGCCAGCAGAAGTTTGTATCTCCTACATGAATATAGAATCTTTTGCCGGGAATCTGATAGGAATAGTTGAGAGTAGATGGAAGGTTTCACTTTTCTTCTGAGAATGATTCTTGTCTTCAATGAGGAACAGAGGTTATGCACTCTGTTTAGACTCAGAATAAACATTATCTAGGTTTAAATTGTGATTTAAATTGCCATTTAAAAAAACTAATCCTCATATGCATTTAGAACAACAGATACACTCATTTATAGAATTTAACACAGAATCAAAGAACTACCCTTACATAACTAATTATGAATTAAAAATAATTAAATCTAGATGGTGATGAACTAGATTATCCAGGAAGTTAACTTTCTCCAAAAAAATTCCCATCTCTTTATTACCTATTGATACTCAAGGGTATTGAAAAGATCTTTTCATCAAGCTGAGGACCAAATTTTGTCGATGTCAGATCAGAGGTACCATGTTTATGAGTACTGATATTATCTCAGTGTAAAGAATGGTGTAAAGAAATAACAACTACAGCAATGATGGCAAAGAACAAGATCTGGGCTGTTCCTCAACTATTATTTGCATTCACTCCAGGATCTGCAGGAAGCCTGTACAGACCTGAGAAGAACTATGTTCCCATCAAGTTGATTTCACCATAATCAAACTGCCAAAATCCCCATTATCATGCCTTTATAAATGTCAAATGTTTAACAATAATTTAATGTTTAAGAGGCTAAGACTTGGATGCCACTGCCAATGTCTGTATCCACGAGGAAGGTCACAGCTCTTTAGCCAAACACTAGTAATGCAAGGCTCTCTGGATTTCTGCCGTGACATAATTGTCAAATAGCACTTGGGAGTTTACAATTACATCTTAGCTGTGGGTACTGTTAACTAATGGTGAATATATTTCTTTCTACAGGGGAGCTGAGATTACTTCCTCTGTCTCCTCTGGCTGCTTTCCCAACCTGCCATGACAACCTCAGTTAAATCGAGTTGAGCCTCAGCCAACTAATTTATATCTCTGTTCTCCTCTTCTTTGTAAACCAAGGTGTTGTGTCATCCATCATGAGTGGAAGATATAGATTCATACATGATTTTTTTACCAATAGGTTAAAAATAACCAGATCACATACTTCCTAAGGGTGGGATTCATTTATTTTAACTTTTAGCCACATGATGTCCAATCTAGTTTCCATGCCTCCACACAAAAGTCGTAAAAAAGAGTAATAAGCAGATCCAGAAGGCAAGTTATTTGACCCAGTTTAAACTTATCCTGCTTTCAAAGCCTGCTTCTCTCTCTCTTTTTTGTGGGCAAAAGTATCTAGCTCAGACTTGGACAGGTTTTTTTGACCCCAAAGTTAGATCCCATACTAACTCCCAAATGGCCCCTCTTCTGGTTGAATGGAAGGGAAAAGCTGGTTAGTGACCAGCACTATTCTCACTAAAAATAAGTTTTTTTGGAAAAAAAATTACCCACACTCATCTGCTCAAATCTGCCTAAGAGGAATAAAGAAGACACTGAAAAATAGGGTTTCATCAAGACAAGATTCTTATTTTAGGAGGTTATGCTAAATAAAATTAACATTTGGGGATTTATTTCCCTTTTTTTTTTTTCAATATTTGAGATTGGTTTTCTACATATTTCTTACAAAATAACAAATAACCTCAGTTAACGCTAATGCATACAAACGGAGGATTAAACCACTACAGCAAAACTACACAAGTGCAGGAAGAATGGACAGTAGAATTGAAATACAAGCAGTTTCCAAAATGTATTTTTAATGTATATAAGATACAAGTTAGTACTGGTAGCCTGATAATCAGAAGACAATCCTGCAACATCACACTAAATCAACTTCGTGGCGTATCACTCCGATAAGAGACACCACTAAGTCACTTACCAGTCCTTCACAAGCAACAGTGTTTAAAGCAGCTGTAAGCTTTCAAAGCAAGTGAAAAAACATCTACTCCAGATCATCAACTATTCCTTACACAAATGCTATCAACTACCTCAATCTCTCTGGCAGGGCCATCCTCAATTTTTACATCCCAGTGCTCCAGGCCTTCAGTTTTAGAAGCTATGCGAAAATTCACTTCATATTGAGGCAGGCTGTAATCCCCTGAGAATGATGCAGTTCTTCATCAGCTTCAAGTCAGATTTTTTCCAAAGACCTTCTAAAATCATAGGTTTACAGAAAGAGGAGAAAAGAAAACCAACAACCAAAACGTAAATACATTCTTCAAAAAGAAATGGAACCAAGAATACTTTTCTTACTATGAGTAAGTGATGTTTTTGAAACCTGTAGTTTTTATGTACAAATATTTGATATTCAGAGTTGACTACTGTTAGTGAGCATTCTCTTTTGGAACACAAATAGTATTTAAATCTCAATAAAAGGTGAATTTCTCACCCATGTTGATTTAACAGTTCAAGAAGAGCCACTGCTATTCAAACAATATATGTAGCTTCTTAGAGTCTGAGATCTGCAATGAAAAATTCACAGATTTAGGCACTGTATGCTCAGGTAGAAAAGTTCTTCATTTTTTAGTTTTCAGATGCCCTGCATAAATAAAGGTGTTTTCCTTTTTTGCCAACAGCAAGAGATCTTGTACAAATGGCAAGTTAGAAAAAGAACCATGAAAAAACTTTATTCTTGATACTTTGACTACTACTTCTGAGCATTACAGAAAGATTTCCTGGGAACTTTGTCCCCAACAATGCAAAAAACAGAAAACAAACTTATTACCTAACATACATTGCTGTTTCTCCTTTATTTTTAAGTAATGCATCTAACCCGCAAAGAGAATTTCAAAGATCTTAGCACCCACTCTGCACCTTTGGGAGCCCTGTTACCATTGAATCTTTGGATTTACGTGTTTTCTAACACAGATTACAGTATCACTATTGATCTAACACACTATAATTGCCAATCATTTATGAAACGAGCACAAAACACTACTACAGCCCTTCACGTGTTAGATGCAATACAGCACACAGGGGATCAGTAAGAGAACAAGGAGTATTTGACTACTGAACCACAAGCCAAGCCTGTTTACTTCATCACTAGTGTGAAAGAAAATTGGAGTATGCCAATAATTTCTACATTAGCTCACCACCCACAGTGCAAGGCAGCTTACTGAAGCAATGAAGCCCAGAGACCTGTTTCTTTCCAGACTACTGAGCCATTTGTTATCAGTGTTGTGCTTTCAAAGATGCTTCTGCCTGAAATAGAATCAAATCTGTGTTTTCAGAAGAAATCCGTTTTTTCATTAAGACACGTAAAAAAAAATACAACAAAACTTTAATCAAGGTGTCACAATAGTTAAGCTGGTATGAGATGGGGATATTTAGAAAGGTTTTGTTTAACCCAGCAATGCATATGTCCTAGGTAGTCCCTACAGAAGGAAAACAGGCTCTCAGAAGGGCAATTGAGAGCAGGCTCTGAAACAGAGGTAATCTGACTTGCCCACCAAAGGACCCTGTTGATGTTAAGTCAGCTTTTCTCAAGCTCCATGCAAGCCTGACCTTTTCAGATTTTCATTGCCTTTATACTAATCCCTGCCCCCAAAGAAAAAAACCACTACCTTTGACTGACACTAGCAACTCCTCAGCTAGGGAGTAAGGAAAAGAGAAGCTAATGTAATTACTGGGAAGGACGTAGTTCATTTTTTGCCCATCACATGGAAGCTAAGCTGTTGTTGCAATTAGAGGTTGTTAGCTGTTCTGTGGCTGGTATAAATTAGCAACCAACAGTTGCAGCTGCTTTGTACTCCATTACACAGGAGAAAATGAGCTGCTGCTAGTAATAAATCAGCATAATTTAATTTTGATTTAATGTTTATCCTTTTTTCTTTAATAGCTAATAGTATTTTGATCCCTTTTAAACATTCTTGTCTCTCACCACAATGCTCATTTTGATAAACTGCTTCAGACCTATCAAATTTTATTTTGAAAAATATCCTTTTTTCCCACAAACCTTCCATCTGTAGAGTGTCACTGTATCTTGTCTACACAGCTAATATTTAGGTGATAAAACTATTTAATTATCAATATGTTTCTTGCAGTTTTTTGGGTTTTTTTTACTTGTAAAACTTTTTGTGACAGTTCAGCTTGGATGAGGGGGGCATGTTATGTTTACAGTAAGAACAAGCTGTAATTACTAGTTGCAGATATAAATATGCACCTCCAAACCTCGGAGAAAGCAAACTGCTTTAGCCATTGAAGTTATCCAACAGTGTAAACATTCGAAGACTGTAATGACAGCTTGTTCTCATTTCCTTGCCTACAGAAATTGGACTGCTTCTGGCTGCTATCAATTAGCACATCCCAACATTTCGCAGGAAGGTGGTTGTCAGCGACCCCACATTCACGTGTCAAGATAGAAGCCATGTGCGCCTAAATATCTGTCCTTGGCTCTCCTAAGCATGATGACAGCTTGGGTTGCTAAAACACTGTCTGGCATTTCATTGAGCAACAGCTTGTAAGAACAATAATAATAATAATAACATACCTTTATAATATGGTAATACACTTATAATAAATTGAATCTATTTCTAGCTAGAGAACATAAGGCTACACTGGAACAAGATGGGTTTCAGCTTGATCTCTTCATCCAGTACCAAACACTTAAACTAAGGCAACAAAAATAAGTCAAAATCTCATATTTTATTTATAAAAAACACTATTTTTTTAAAGAATTGTTGGAAAGGGAAGAAGAGATGTATCAATGAACTGTTTAACAGTCTAAATAAATAAAGCATAAGTGAGGAAATGTGGGACTAGAAGTTTTTTGACTCCTCTTTAAGCAACTTCTTAGATGCCTGAGAACCTAGAAATAAATAACCAATCTTTGCATCTTTCATGTAGAGTATTTTCTCCAATTTAGCTTTGCTCTGAATATTTCCAGTAGTTAAGTTTATGCTTCATGTGTTACTGTTTCCTTTAAAAATTCAGTTAGTGTTTTGGTGGAGGTATGCTGCCTCCTCCAAACATTTCCATCACCCTCCATATTTTGGATGAGACAGTCAGATCTGGAAAAGCTACAGTTAGCCTAAGCAACTGCCACTACAGTTGGCCTTTCTCAGTAGCTCAGATAATCTAGTGCATTGCTCTGGGTTGTGAGGTGTGACATCATATACTAAATGCTGAAGTTTTACAAAGAACTATCAGCAAACATGCAACTGAATTTTCCCTTTTTAGGAATTATTCTTGGCTGCTTTACCTCAGCCCCATTTCAGCTCACATATGAGTTTAGCCAATTCTACAGTACTTTACTCCAACAACCAGGATCTTGAATTCAGTTCCCAGAGCCACCAGTCTGACACAGTATGACATTATCACACTTACAGGTATTTGAGAAGATTTTGAGCTATTCATGTACAGAAAAAAACACTTTCATTTAAATGAGCTGTTTATTAATTGGAATTAGAATTATTCTTTCCCATCTGGTTTATAGAAGTCTTTAATTTCTGAATTAAGGTAAAGTAACAACGTATTTATGACCAATTTAAGCGCTACCTCCTGCTCCCTCATTCAAAAGGAGCAAGAGTAAGTTGTCTCTCTTTCTTGCCACACTGACACACATTCAGTTCCTTGAAAAAAATGGCATTTTCTGAGCATGTCAAAGCATTTCAGTCAGTTGACAAGATCATTGTGACAATTTGGACTGGATTTCAGATTATCTGCCAGATTTAACAATCAAAATGCTATCTCTTATAAAACAGTTTTAGAATCATAGAATCGTACAATCATTTGGGTTGAAAAGGACCCTAAAGATCATCTAGTTCCAATGCTCCTGTCATGGGCAGGGATACCTTTCACTGGACCAGGTTATTCAGAGCTCCATCCAACCCAGCCTTGAACACTTCCAGGGATGGGGCCTCCATGGTTTCTCTGGGCAATCTGTTTAAGTGCCTCACCACCCTCACAGCAAAGAGCTTTCTCCTAATATCTAATCTAAACCTAAATGGATCTTTTAGCTTGGATCCATTCCTCCTTGTCCTGTCACTATATGCTCTTGTAAAATTCCCTCTCTGTCTTTCCTGTAGGCTCCCTTCAGATACTGGAAGGCTGCAATTAGGTCATCCCTAAGCCGTCTTTTTTCCAGGTTGAAAAACCCCAACTCTCTCAGCCTTTCCTCATGAGAGGTGCTCCATCCCTCTAATCATCTCAGTGGGCCTCCTCTGGACTCACTCCAACAGGTCCGTGTCTTTCCTGTGCTGATGCAATACTCAGGTGGGGTGTCACCAGAGCAGAGAGCAAAGCTGCTTAATGTTTGCCCCTCTTACACTTAACAACTACAGTACAGTAAAGTTTCTTTCATTTTGTTTTCACTAATTCTTGTCAACAAATATTGATATTGTTGAGAAAGCAATTTTACCATTTTAAAACTATTTGAAAATTCACATCAAAAGTTTTGGAGGAAGGAATAGATTCCTGAAGCTAATGAGGTCATGGAGTTAGCATATCACATCCCACATCTAGAAATCTACATTAATTTATTTTCAGAGATCTGAGTCCAGATCTTGCCATCAAGTATTTTGGGTGGAGAATTTTATTTAAGCCCATGGTATAAACTAGGCCAAGAGTGGGTCTGAGCATCCACCTCTTAGCTGACTCCATCAGAACACAAGGTAACTTGGAGGAGGTTGTTGTCACTCCTCTTTGTTGGAGTTATGATACTTGGAGAAATTAGTCCCTAGCTCAAAAAAGAATGCTCCAGATCAGTAAAAAGGAGGTTTCAGGACACTTTGGAGTCACTACCCTTAGAGTTTACTTACTGATTCTGTAGCTATTGATACAGTACAGTTTTCACTAGGAAATGACTGGGGAACAAGCATGACCTTATCTGTCCCTTAGGGTCTTAAGAAAAAGTATACAAAGTAACCAAATTTCCTTTAGCATATAAGGAGACTAAACCTCCATATTTAGTTCCCAATAACTTCACATTTTTTTGTAAAAATATAGGTGAACTCACTTCACAGACAAAGATAAAAAAAATTATATCACCAAATCAAGAAGTTGACAGAGAACACTTGCCTGTGAAAGCTAACAGTGTGCAGAGGCAAAGAGAATGAAATGTTCTTTGCTTTTGACTTGTAATAAAATTTTCAGTGCTTCACAGTGCCTCTGGTAGCTCTTCAGACCCTCTCTAAGGACCTGTGACTCATCAGTTGAAGAATGCTAGTCTGGAGATCACTTTTTTTGTTGTTGCTGTGAATAAGCGTATCTGAGGCCATGTCACCTTTACTTTAGTGCTTACATCCATAACAGAAGTTGAAAATGTTATGATTCTGCGTTGTTCAGCATATTCCACACTCCTAGGAGTAAAAGACTTTTGCTGGAAAGCAGGACAGATGTGATTATGAAATTTATTATTACATTTGCAACAAGTTATTGCTCTGTTCTACACAAATTACTCATGGTTAAAATTTCATGTTAATGGCTTATGGGAGTAGCAGGAGATAAAGCCAATGCAATGAAAGAAGCTAATAAACCAAGGTGTCTCTGGGCCTTCTGCCTCCCTGTATTATCTGTACTGTACTTTAGTCAGCTGCACATCCTAAATTTTATGATAATATAAACCTGAAAACTCTAATTGGGAGCACTCCGGCTGATGTAGATATGAATCAAGAAGTCTTGTGAGAAAACTGAAGAAGAAACACAGGAAAGCCCCATTGGACATGAGCCCTCCAGAACATTTTTATGGGGATTTCTGGGTTTTGTATATTCTTTATAGACCTTCATGCTCCAAAAAAGACTAAAGTGGAACACGTAGGGAAGGGAAATGTGGGCAGAAACATTCCCAGAAGTTTTAATTTGCTTTGAATGAAAAATGTCTTCAAAAAGATCTGGAAAGTTTAAAAGATAATGTTAAGATGTCAGAATGATGACAACATTTGTGGTACTGTTATTGTGAATCAATATCAGAGTGACATAATGTCAGTACAAGTTCTCCTACTATGAAAATAAACAGATCAGAAAATTTAATACCTAATTATGTTGTGTGTGGAAAGCCTGAAGCAGGAGATACAAAGAAAAAGTGAGCTGGTGCTGTATCAGTAAATGAGGCCTAAATCAAGGAAACAAAGAAACATAAAAGCTGTAAAAAATATACTGCTTTTGGCCTCTTCCTCCTCTTCCTAGCATCCATAGCCAAGAATAGCACTGATTCCTTGCCCAGACAGAATAGTGTTCACCACAAGAAATGAGAAGATAAAAAGAAGGTGAGTCTATGAGTCCTCTCTGCCCGGAAAAATTCTGAGACATCCAGTGTCTCTCTGACCAAAACATATCAGACCCTCATGCCATGAGTACTTTCAACTGGGGAAAACTGATGACTTAATAGTACATTTATATGGGGGGTGGGGGAAAGGCTACAGAAGAATGTACACATGCAAATAACATCAGATGCAGCAAGGATGCAATGTAGGATGCAGTGAGAATTAGGATCTTCACATGTAATACTAAGAGCTTTTAGGCAATAGGTAGCTAATTATGCTAAAGGAGAAAACTTTCAGCCAGAAAGAGCCACTGAGACCTTTCCTCATTTAAGACCAATACTCTGAAAAGATGTCAGGACTTATAGCCGTGTTTGTATGGCTCATTCTCAAACCCAGCTCACACGCTCTGATTATCCACAGAGCTAGGTGTACTGCATGGTTGAAAACAAGAGAGGACACAGATGGACTTGGATGGGAATACCAGTCCTAGCTGAACTGTTACCAAGAATAGTGGGAACATGACCCAGAAGATAGAAACGAACATTAGGTGTAAATTTTAAAATTGTGAGAATTCCAAAATGTACTATAAAAATGGTTGAACAACATTGATGTCAGTGGATCAGGATCCATTTGACTATAAGAAAAAGTCAGGAATTGTGCTAGAGTAAAAAATTATGATGCAGCCTAAATGTTATATACTAGAGAATCATTAAAGAATCTAAATGTTACATATCAGACAAACACTAAAGTAAAATAGGAAACTGTTGGAAGAGCTAAAGGGAAGACTACAAGGTATTCAGTTTAGCTGTTTTAGTATTTTACAGAAGCTTACTTGGGGAGTTTTTTAGCTTCATAAGTGGAAGAGAACTTTATATACGACCAGGTAATGGTTGCAGAAACATTTGGTTGAATAACAAAATCATCAGAAAGTATTTTGATGTGTTCTGCAAAGCACTACAAAAGTAAAAAAGATCTATACGATTGTTTACTACTTATGTAAATTTAATTAAGCTGAACTCAAGAATTTGTGGTAAAGCAAACAGTTTAGGCCTTGGGCTGAAAATGTACAGCCAAGTGCTTATAATACTTATTATCTCCTCAGTGCTCTTTTTACTTTCCCTTCCCTTCTGCCTCCTGCTATGCATCCTCAGCAATTTTTAGCTTGATTTTTTCACCTGAAAAAACTAAATTTGGGAATTTTATAAATAAATAAACCAAAACCCTACACAATTCTACAAGAGTGTTCTTTGATGAAAAGGCACACACACACACACCCTGCACATGATTTTCTCATATTGCCCTCCTGGGCTTCTATAAACAGTTTCCTGTTCAGGTAGACATTTTCAGGGGGAGTTATAAAAACAGAGAGAGATGATTTAGGAAGCTATAGGGCATGTTCACCATATGGCATGCCCAAAGGATACACTAGCAACACTATGAATTGAAACTCATCATGTAATACTGCTGTATTAAGCATATCTCATTGCCTCCACTTGTAGCAGAGTCCTGAATCAGAAAACATGAGTTAATGTATACATGACAGTTTTCATTCTCCAAGTAGTCCATAGCAAAATTTATTTCTAAGGAATAAAATAAGAATGTGCAAGGAGGATAAAAACTTTCTTAAGCAGATCAAATATTGACATTTTCTGTTCCTAAATGGTTTCCAAGTTTGGTAATATGCAGGCCACACAGTGCAAAAAGGTAAGGGTACTCATCCAGTGCCTAAGTTGCTGTCTGAAGCCTCAGCTTTCTGATTCAACATATGATCAACTATTGCCCTGCACTATAAGCAGAATATAATCCAAGTACTTGTAAGGCCTTTGTGCTGCTGTCATCATGCACATAGATGGTACAAGGTACCTGAGAGTCTGACCTAGAATTCCACCTATTCTGAAGTTGTTTTAAATCCTTTGCTCAGTCTCTTTGGAGCCCAGAATGAAAATAAAACCTTTTAGGTTTGCTTCTTTTTTTTCAGACATCTGCACTACCAACTGTTAAAACTTCACACAGTGAAGTACCTGAAAAATCTCTGCTGAAACTCTATGATTTAAGAAAGAGGCAAAAGAGAAAAAAATGAGGAAAGACGGAAGGAGAAAGACATCCCACTTCCACTGTCTGAAAAAGAGGAGCAAGGTGGGATTAAAGCTCAGATGAGTACGTTCAGACAAAAAACACAACTGACAGATGGTATAGGTTCATCATGAATTAAAGCATATGTGTTTGCTGGCTGATTTTTACCAGATGCTTCTGCAAGAGCAACCACTTGCCACTGTTTTACCAAACAATGGCTGAAGACAAAAAACAGCATCCATCAGCTGCAAGGAAAGCTCATCACCAGGGTTCCTTGTGCTACAGCTCTGCAGGGGGAGTGCTCTAGCCTGTTTACTCTTAGCTGAATTTAACTACATTCAGGTTTCACTCACAAGAGAGCTGATAGTAAAAAAGAAAACACGAAGGCTTTGGTTCAGCAGTAATGAGGCCTACAGGTAAGTATCCACCATCTTTTGTTTTCATAGAAACATAGAATGGTTTCAGTTGGAAGAGACCCCTCTGCCATGGAGAGGGATGCCACACAATAGGCCAGGTTGCTCAAATCCCTATCCAACCAGCCCTTGAAAACTTCCAGGGATGGGGCATCCATCACTTCTCTGGGCAAACTGTTTCGGTTTTTCTCCACCCTCACAGTGAATAATTTCTTCCTAATATCTAATCTAAACCTTTCAGTTTAAAGCCATTAACCCTTGTTGAATCACTACATGTCCTTCTAAAATGTCCCTCTCTGTCTCTCTTGTAGGACTCCTTCAGTTGCTGGAAGGCTGCTATAACATCTCCTCAAAGTCTTCTCTTTTCCAGGCTGAACAACCTCAACTCTTTCAGCTTGACTTCATAGGAGAGGTGATCGAGCTCTGTGATCATCTTGGTGGCCCTTCTTTGGCCCTTCAGACCTGCTCCAACAGGCCTGTGCCCCTCCTGTTCAGGGGACCCCAGAGCTGGATGCAATACTGCAGGTGGGGTCTAACCAGAGCAGAGTAGAGAGGCAGAATGATCTCCCTCGACCCTCTGACCATGCTGCTTTTGATGCAACTCAGGACAGCATTGGCTTTCTGAGTTGCAAAAGTACATTGCCCAGTCCTGTTGAGCTTTTCATCCACCAGCATCCTGAAGTCCTTCTCCTCAGGGATGGTCTAAATCCATTTTTCATCCAGCCTGTGTTTGTGCTTGGGATTGCCCTGGCCCATGTGCAGGACCTTGTGCCTGGCCTGAACGTTATGAGGTTCGTATGGGCCCACATCCTAAGTTTGTCAAAGTCCCTCTGGATGACATCCCTTCCCTCCAGCATGTTGACCGCACCACACAGCTTGGTGTCATCAGCAAACTTGATGAGAGCACATGAAATCCCAGTTGTTTTATTTGTGTTTATACTTGTTTTATTTTATTTTTCCTTCACTTTTAAATATCTGAGTTGTCATCATTCAGTTTAAAAATTACCATTCTAACTCAAAATCTACACCACATGTCAAAATGGGATGTAATTATAAACTTTTAGTATCATTATGAAATTAAATTATAAGAACACCTTATGAAACTGCAACTAAAAATACTAAATAGATGGTAAAATTGCACTTTACTACTGCTAAATGAAGCTGGAAACAGGATGGAGTTTTGATAGAAATCAGTTACAAATGTAAAATTGATCACTAATTGGCCAAAACTTCACAGATAATCAGCATAATAACAGCTAATCAAATAAGAGTTACAAGTTAAACAAATAAATCCTTCCCTTAGAGTCCCCCCTTTTGAGACCCTGCTCACTATTAAATGTGACTCTGTTTACTGGTCATTTAACAGATCAGACATTTTTAGAGTTCATCCTTGCTCAAATTGTAGAGACTTGAGACTGATTTCACGAAACAAAGCCTTGAGCACTGCTGACTCCTGTCACAGCACATTACCTCCTCAGTAGTACTGGCACAACTGTCTGAGAGGCTTTGTTGTGAACCAGACCAAGGCATTGATCCAGCTGGAAGTAATCCCATGGATTTTTTTTTCTATTTTTTTTATTCAAGTCATATCACTTTCTCCCTCTAGATCACAGCAGGAGTGGGAAAATGAAGAGAGGTGGCAGACATCCACTTCCTGGTACTTCAAAAATGCTAGGCTACAGCCTAGAAACTTACTTTTTAAGGCTTGTTCCTTTTAAACAGTTGTAGATAATACAAGCAGAAGCAGTCATAGATACTCAGCATTTAAAACATGTCCCAGAATCTCCAAACTTTGGAATGAAGTACATGATATAGCCTTAAAGCTGTGTACAACTGTACTTCTGCACAAGACTGATAATGTTGAGATTTCTTTTTTTCCTCCAATTACAAATTTCATCTTCCATTTTCCCCTTTATACCAGATTTTACATCAGCTAGGCTCAGGCTGCTGGACACTCTGTACTCTGTCTCCACTTAATGGAAGAGAACATGGGTGCATTCAGTGTACTCTGCTGGCTGGAGCCTTGAACCAGACCATACATGCTCAACTTGGAAAAGCTGAGCTGTAACAGATTGTCCTGGCCCACCTCAGTCTATCCAGGACACTTCAGTGCAAGCCTACACCTATAACTAGGGGCCCTGTGTGCAGCAAACTCCAAGCTTGAGCTCAGATGGGCAATAATAAGCAGAAGTTGGAGGATTTATAATGAGCGGTTGTGAGGAAATCTGTTTCAAGAACAGGTACTTAACTGATGGGTTAGACATGCTGAGAGTTATTCTGCTGCGAGCAGTTTGTTCCTGCGACATTCAGTTATTGCTTCAGAGGACTTTAAATATCATTTCTTGTGGCCTGGATGATCACAAGTATTCAGGGGCATATAAGAAATGTAAGCTTTCCACAGTGTTATTTCACTGAGACACAGATGGAGCTGTATGATTTATTTGAAGTCATCCAGGGATACAGCAGCAGTCAACCTCACCAGGCCTATTCCCCAAAGCACAGTCAGCCTTCATAATAGATTCTAAGTACACAGTCTGTGTGGGGAGTAGAAATGGATTCCTCCTCTGTATTCTGTTTATTGCTATAAACCATTTACATGGCTAACAGCTTGTTATGGGGTTGATGATTCATTGAGATGTCTTAGTAGATCATATATTGCAGTATAACTTGAACTGTGGGTGCAACTAGTGTCAGCCAGGTTGGTGAGCTGACTATACTTTGGCTCACTTGTTGGCACTTCAAACACAGGATTTCTAAACCCTAGCATCTGATTCTGTGGCAGGTGGCAGAAAGCTCTACATAGAGAGCCAGGAGTTGAGGAAAAACGCACAAAATTTTCAGCTGTGACTTAGGCTCTGTAAGACCCCAGGCTCTTCTCACAAGCTCATCAAAGGGGTTTTACATCAAAAAGATACAAACCCCCAAAAATCCACTGATGGATTTTTTTTAAAGGGGCCTTCAGTTCTTTTACAGCTTGAGGCAACGTACAGGAAAAATGCTATGGTGCTTTTCAAGGGGTCAAAATAACACACTTTTACTGGCAAATTTTGAACAATAAGGGAACTTGGCAAAAGTTTAAAAGAGGCATTCAATCAACATAAAGCATTTCACAAAGCATTGATTTAGCAAATTCCAACTCATCCAGGTTTAAATTATCCAAGTATCAAGAAAAGGAAATTAGGAGAAGACGAAGTAAAGAAAGAGAGGCAAAGGGAGAAAGAGAGAATTATAGCTGCAGTCTTAGATCCAACATAGGACCAGCTATCAGAAGTCCAAGAACAATAGGGCTGTGACCACAAACAGGTCATGTGGTGTTGGCTTTATTTGCTCTGGGCTCCTGTGGCCACCACCTCCTCGCTAGGTGAGGCTTTTGTTCTGCTAGCCATTCTGGGGCTGGGTTAGGGGCTCTGGGGGGGTGTAGTGTGGGGCAGTGCTCCTGGTGTGCCAGTGACTGACAGCTGCACTATAGGCTCTCAAGGAGGTGTGATTATGGGGGTTAGAACACCATTCCACCTTGGCAGAGCCTTATCTGTGCCCTCCCACACACAGAGCATTGTTTAGAGGCAGTAATAACTTTAATAACTTTTACAAGTCCCTCACATGCTCATAGTCTGAAGATGACATCATGTAATTGAAGCCATATAGGCAGTGCTTATAGCACCTCAACTGCCTGGCTTTATCTGCACTTGATCTTTTAAGTCTCATTGATCATGATCTCAGCACAAGTTCTTGTTTGCACAAAGATATGTTATACAACTTGACCATGACAAAGATTTTTTACCTTTCATCGGCACCTACTGTAGGATTGTTTTTAATTGGCAGTGCAGACTAGAAAGATCTCAAGATAAATGGGATTCAGATCTCCAGTCTGCCCTGTTTACTGTGATCTTGAACATGTGTTGTGAAGCCTATAATGGTTTGCTGTAACAACCAATTCACTGTGTAACGGGTGATGAATGAGTTATAATATTTTACTGCTCCTGGCTAAGTACATGAAGTGGCATGTGCAGTGAGCATATTTCAGGATTTATTCAAGTATGAGCATTGAAACACTTATGTTCTTTGCAGAAGGCAAGAGGAAATAAAGACTTTGATATTTTTTAGTAAAACTGAAGCATTCTTTGAAAAGGTTTGCTCTGGCTTTGTCATTTTGAAGTATTAAATACAATGTAGTTGGGCAGAGTTATGCTTTAATTATATTCTAACATTTGCCACTATGTATAACTTTAGGGGAAGAGGGTTGTTTGTGAGATTTTCCTTGTAGATTGGATGTGTTGGAAACTGCAGGGAGGCTGCCCATACCAAAGAAGCAGGAGGAGGTAATGACCAGTGGCAGGATCTGCCAAGAACTGGACAACCCAATAGGCTTCTGCTTCTGCTGTGGGGTTTCTCCACACACATTTGACTTAGGTCTGTGATATATCACTGAGATATCATTGCTGACATTAAGTCCTGCTTACATCGTCACCCTAGGTTGCTCTCTGCCATTTAGTTTTCCTTCTGTTAAAGAGAGTGGGTTTTTCTAGGGGAAGGAGCTGCACTATACTTGTCCTATAGTAATAATGTTAGAGGACAATTGCACTATTCTAGTATTGATAATTGTAAAAATATGTGGCTGATGCAGTGACCACAATTTGTCCTCCCATCTATTTTAATTGAGAGGTTTCTCCTAAACTCAACATCTTCATTCCCACGACTCAGCTGCATTAAGAAAGAAGCAGTCTTCTAAGCTCTATTCTAGCTTTACATCATTAAATTTCCATTAAAAGTTGACATTTGGCTGGTATCTGAATGCAGAAGTGCTATGGATATGGTGAGTGATAAAGGCCTTTTCCAAAGGTTGGTTTACGCTGTGGCTCACAAGCGGTGAAAGCACCAAGTGAAGTTTGGACCTATTTTCGTTCATCTCTCATTCATAGCTCATGAATGCAACAAACTAGTAGTGTTCCTAATTACAAACCTACATTTCAAAGAAGTGGAAAAAAACGTAAGTCCAACAGAGTATGACTGAAACCAAAGGCCACATAATACTGTATATTTGGTGCAGTGACAGCTTTGTATAAAACAAACAAAGAAACAAAAAAAACCCCCAACTGACACTCTGGGAAGACTTGAGATAGTGATCTGGAAATTGCACTAAAAAACCCCCTATATTAGTGAAGAAATAAATTATTTATTGAAGTTTTTTCTTCCAGTTGTACTGATTGGTGCCATCTGTGTGTTCAGAACAAAGCAGAGATCCTTAACTCTATAAAAATTTTAGGTGACTTTCAAGACCATCAAGACAGCAGAGTGGAAATAGCTCAAAATATATTAAAGAAATTTGCCTCAGCCTTAAATTATGCAATAATTTAATTAAGAATAGGAAAGCTGAGTTTCATCCACCAGCCCACTCACCAGCCCACACATTCAAAATATATTAAAGCAAGAATTCAGACTCTCTGCTAATTTTTTGTCAGAATAGACTATTTGGTACCTGCTCTTTTGCCTATGACATACCTTCACTGAGAAATTCAATCTCTGCGGAAATTAAATCCCTTTCGAAATAAGGTAAAATTTCATTCCCATGTTCCAAACAACTAATCTTGCACAAGCCTAAAAGTGGTGGTTTTGGTTAGGAAGGAGACGCTGAAAGAACAGAATAAAACTACCAAGACAGATTTCACTCAGCCTGTAGGACTCTGCACCTGAATCTCAAAATGGCAGTCACCACACTGTGTCTCCTGAAGCAGGGAGGAAAACAATGCCCTTTCAAATAAGAACTGCACACACACAACACTAAATGCCATTCTCAGTCAGGCAGTTCTATTCCATTTCCCTTGCCTAATTTATAATTTTTTTCTTTAATTTCACGATGGATGATTTTAGACTTTCAGAGAGTTTATACTACAGTGTTGTGGCCAGATGTGTGTATCACAAGAGGCAGTTGGCATGTGCTCTTCCTCATTTACACCTCTAGATTTGCCATCTGCCACCTGGCATTGGGAGAGAGTCACTGAAATATTTCTATTCTTCAAACATTGAACAAGGAACTTGATTACTAAAAGAACATTGTATTAACCCCAGAGCTACTGTTCTTTTTCCATTTCACTGAAGAGTTTATGCATAAAATCCCTCTGCTCCTGGCTTCTCACTGCAAGCCAAGATAAACAGTTTACAACATCATTGCAGCACAAAGTGCACTGTTACATTTACATTGCCTTTAGGCTGGTAAGAAGTGTGATCATTTTCTTTTTTGTTATTAATCAGATTACCTTCATTTGGCATTTGAAAGTTGTTTCTTCTAACTGAATAATAGTTAATCAGTAAAAAGGTCCTTTCATTAATTCACTTAATACTACCTCCTAGCATATTCTTAATACTTTTCACCTTCAAATATTGCTTTATTTTTAAGTTTATATCCAAACACTCTAATCTAAACATAAAGCCCTAGGAGGCTTTATTATTATTGCTGTTATTCTTTTCTTTGTGTTTTTCCCTATCCAGTGCTTTTTCTGAATCTATTAATTTGATCTGGCAAATCAAATCTAGACTGTATAAGACATTTTAGAAATCAGGCTGCTGGAGCTTTTGGCACAACATGGAATTTGCAGTGTGGACTTTCAGGGGCCTTTTTTTTCCCTTTTAAGTGTCTTTGATATCCTATTAAGGATATCGTACTAAGAACTAGTAAGAGAAGAGCTTATTTCCAGCTATGTTGTTCTTTCAACTTTGACTTAAAATGGAGGGGCATCTAATCTTTAAATCTGAACTTATTCTGAGAAATTAAAGATCAGAAATTAAAGGTTATTATCTGAGACAACATCCTCAGATACCTCCATGCAGTAAATAACATACAGTACTTATATCACAGAAATATTTTTCATGTGTACTCTTCCTGGCAGTTGGAAATTATCATTATTAGTACTAGTCTATTTTACCTCCTTCATCACTTCTTCAGAATTAGTACATGGCTTCTGCTAGGATTTATTGATCCAGTTTTAAATACAATTCCAAAATCTACTTGCTTTAGCCATCCATCAGAAATCTATGCAATATTTTTATATCATCAGACACAGAAGCAAATGCACACACAAATACCATTTCATGGTTTCAGGAACATCTGTGTCATTGTTATGTTAGAGTGAGTGCAATTGTATTTTTTATTCTGACGCAAAATTCCAAACATGCTTCAGGAAAATACAGGCGTTGTCTTTCAGAACAAGCCAGGCTGATAAAATACCTTCTTCTACTTGGGAAATTTTCAGACAGAAAACAGTTAACATACTGGAATCACCATTATCTCCAACATGCAGCAAATTCTAATTATCCTGGAAGATGAACAGCTCACACGCTTTACACTGAAGAGTTTAGCAAGTGCTATTATTCTGTTTAGAACAGGCACAGAGAAATAGGCAAAAGCCCAATGTTATGCACAGAACAAAACAGAGTGATGCAATACTGTAGCTCCCCCTGATCCTAACAGAGCAACTCAATCAGGCAACTGTAATCTCATACTCACTCTTCTGTTTTCCAATAATATCCAATTAATTAGGATACGTTGCTTCCTCTCAGTTCACCTTGAACATGTTTCGAGGTTTAATTCCTTCTCTTCTTCCTCCTCTAAACTAAAAATCTCCTTTACTGATATTCTGATTTTGTCTTCAAATAGAAAACATTGTCATTATTCTTAGCAACCTGCATTCCACAATGTCTCTTCTTTTGTTTGGTTTGTCCGATACGCAGTTTGCTGAACTTGACCCTCCAAGACTATGTCAAATATCTATCAGAGAACATTCTCTCTGATTTTTTACTTCCCAATGGTATGAAATTTAGTTTCATAGAAAATATCAAGGATGAACACACTCCTGCTACAGGATACAGATAATACTGAATTATTTATAGAAAACGTGTATCTCAACAGAAAATAAAGCTTAAGAAACCTCTCCTGGATATATCAACAAAGATTTTCAGACACACATAAAAAAAAAAAAAAGAGAGAGAGAGAAAATACAAGAGAGATTACATTTGGAAACATGTAAAGAATTGCCATTTAAAAAGTTAGAATAAAATACCACGATATCATCAGTTTGCAGAGAAGTAAACAGAAATCTCTCTAGTTATTCTACAAGATCAGAACAAAAGAGAATAAACAAGAAGAATTTACGCATATTCACATTTTTCTTCAGTTGGGAATACATAAGCATTAGTTACTTGATCTAAGAATATGCATGAAATGTCCACAGACAACAAAAGGTATTAAAAATGTCAAGGCTGTGAAATCAAGTCTTGAAAAATTACAAAATTCTAGGCTTGTGCTTAGAATGTCATTGCTGATGCACCCACATATGTGCATCTGAAGCTTTTCAACTGTTGAGAAACTTCACAATGCTTCATCCTGCTTTATCCCAGAAAGGAAGAAATCAAAGTATTCAGTTAAACAATTCTTAATATTCACCTTGTGAATGAAATCACAGGATAATCAGGGAGTTCTGACTCTCTTCTTCTGTCTTATGGACCACTTTTGATGCTCAGCCTATGCTTTTTGCATGCCTTTCTCTGCAACTTTGGGGGTAGCCAAGTAAATCCCCATAGCGGGGTACCCTATGGAGCTGAGCTCACTGCTGGCAGGTGCTCTATATCCATGTATGTAACATAGGATGGAAAAGACTCCAAAAGGTCTTACTAAAAACCTTTCCAGTTCTGGTAGGAATGGACCTCTGTATCCCCAATGTAAAAACCAGCCACCTACACTTCTATTGCAAGATCCGAAAGATCTTTCTTTATGACCAGTGTCTCATTCAACACACCACCAAGCACAGTGTCCTGAAACAATCCATCTTTCTGAGATGCAGCGAGACTGAGTCCGTTCGCATCAGATGTTCACAGTTTGTCCAATTCGATTACAACCTGCAGATAATATTTTTTGCTTTTAAAAATCCTTAGGTCTATTCTTTTAACACTGGCATTGTTTGATACAGTGCCATAATTATTTGGCAATTGCACACGTAAAAAGAAAAAGTGGTGCTATCATTATGAGAGAAGAAAGGGAGGAGGCACACATATGTAGGTGCCATACTTTTACTTGCTTTTAATTTGTCTGAACCTTTCTTGACATTTTAAAAAAAATTCAACACTGTGTGGAAGATTCAAAGCTCAGGAGAGTTTTAATGAATAACTAGCAATATCAAAAAACTTAGTATAAATGTGTACAGCTATTACACATTTTCTCTACGTTTATTAGAGTATGTCAGGGTAATCACTTCAAATAATTTGGAACAAATGACCAGAATTTGACATCTCTATTAATAAATCATATAAGAAAAAGCTTGATTGAATAGTGTAATTATTGTCAAAATGAAACCTTTCCAGACATTATTTCTTTCCTAAGTTTTCTACCAAATTAAAAATTGTAAGAAATGCATAATACAATGAACAACAATATGTGATACAAAACCACGGAGAAAAGCAATGGTAATATGCAGGTTGTGCCACTTGCCAAACAACAAATAATAATTATGGTTAGTCAAAAAGTAGGCAAATAAAGTCCACGCTATTTGAAACATAACGCACTTCCAAAGGGCAGTTTATTCCATGGTAAAAGGTGACAGAAATAGTTGAGTTGAACTGGTTTTTAAATAATTCTACTACCTTTTATTCATTGTGGAAAAAACAAGATTATTAGTTTAGATACCTAAATCTTAGACATCTGATAGGTGGGACGATCATCACCTGGAATTTCTAGGTCCTACAGTCCAGGTATTTACCTTTAGAGCAACATAATTTATTTTAAAAATCCCAGAAAACTCTCTTACATGTATTTCAGGCATGGATATATACATATCACAGGTAACTTAGAAGTGAGAATCTTGAAATGCTGATGTAGGTCCTAAAAATTCTCTAAAAACTCATTACTATCAATTACACAGTGCAGACAAAGAGGTGAGATAACGCTCTTCAGCAATCTGAATCACATCAGTGACTACCCAGTTCATCATTCAAAAAATTGAGTTATACAGAATATTAGAACAGTAATTGGATGTGAGGAAAAACTAAACCAAAATTAAAAAAAAAAAAGCTATAGAAAAATAATTTTGTCTTACCAGTCAAGAATACAATGTATCAGTATTTTAAAATATTATATGGTGACATGAACTATGCATTTATCAAAGATTATCCAAAACTTGGATTCGTGCCCCTGAAGTCAAATACTCTCACTTCAGAACAGGCAAGTGACAAATACACAAGCTTTGATACCATTTAATGCAGTGAAAGGTGCCTTTTACAAGCAGAATGAATTGGGAAACTAATGGCACAGATATGCATCCCAAAATCCTAGGAATCATGGTGTTTCTTACACAGTGCTGTGGCTAATCTTTAAGGTACTTTTGTCCTTTTCACTTTTAGAACTTGAGATCTCTTTTCCCAATTACAACATATTTCCCTTTTGCCATCAGATAAGCCAATGACTAGTGTGTATTCTTGTGGCACATAAAAGTAGTTTTTATTTTTCTTTGTGAAAGCAGTTTCTGATTTGCATTAATGAAAATTAAGTGAAGAAAAGGAAGTGAAAATTTAACTGATGATCAGAGAAATGTGGAAAAATTTAACATTAGGATTTAAAAAATAAATTTCAAACCTATTATGTAGCTTAAAGTCACTCCAATAACGAATGACATGTGGTGAATGCAATTTATGTGACAAAAGATGATGTCGTATGGAAACATAGGATAAAACCAAGGAGTTTATTAATGAACATACACAAATGAGAGGTGCAATTAACAGCTAGATATTTGTATTTTAATGTGCAAAATTCAAGCAACAGGCAAAAAATATCAAGAAGCAGGTGCTTTTCAGACTTCTGTACATTAATTGAAAAATTCATTTTCACTCTAAGCCGAAAAACCTCTTGTTATCTATTCTCTAGTTAAATCAACAGATTTCAATTCTGAGAATCACCCATTCTCAGAAAAAGTTTCACTAGACAGTAAAGTATTTTCAGAAATTTCTTCTGATTGACAATTTAGTTATGGTTCACCTTTGCCTTGCTTGATTGCATGGTCATGCAAGGGAAGATTAACTTCACACCCCCCTTTAAAGAATGATGCAGTCCACATTTCCTACATTATTTTTCACCTGGTAATCAGGCATTTGCAAAAGCTGAAGACTAAATAATCAGTCAAGATTTGAAAACATGAATAACTAATGAGTCAGAGTATATCTAAGAGTCACAACTCCTGTATGATGGAATATATGTAGCACCAACTGATTCGTTTATTTAGAATTCACCTTTACAGGTACTCAAAATTAATATCTATAGCCATTTTAAAGGTCAACAGGATTGAGCATACTGATGTTTTTGTATACCAGTCTGAATTATTTTTAAGGCTGCACCTGGTGTAAGTGACTTTTGAATCATTCCTTGATCTTTACTGAAATAGATCAGTTAGCAAAAGAAATTGCATTTCTCTGAAAGTGGAATGTATATCTAATATATGGAGATTTCAATCTCTCCTGTAAAGGTTACAAGACACCTGGTTATGTTAAATTCAAAGCAAAATAGGCAATATTTTCCTACTAACTTTAAGCCATCGTGGATTGCTGATACTGTTTTGTCTTTAGAGATTTAATCAACTTCTATTGCAAAACCAGATATAATAGATGTATTTTATCCAAATGTACTGCAAGGGAATGGAGAGGAAAAGGACCGTACATCTAGCAGAAGAAGAACAGAAGTAAAACATGACACTAGAAAATGAAAATGACAGTGAGATCAGGCAAACTGCCCTGCACATGCCAACATATAAACAGACTTGCAAGAGGGTGCTGTAATATATCGATATAGCATGAAGAGGTTGACTATCCCTCTTTGCTCTGTGCCATATGTTTGCCTACTCTGACTGCTCAAAGCAGATTTGTTCTCAGGTGCAGACAGTCCACTCCCTCAGTAAATGTCCCAAACTGTGCTTCAAAGACTGAAGGCTCTTGGGGTATTTCCCCTCTATCAGGCTAGCAAGAATGGTTTTGGATGATTTTCAAGGGTTGTCAAAAAGGCATAGAAAACTAGAGAGCTATACAAATAAAACAAAAGAGAAGGAGAGGATCATTTTTTTCTTTTTTTTTCTTCTTTTTTTTATTTGTAGTGACCGATTTATTAATGCCTATTATTGACTACCTCTAGAGCAGCACAATAAGAACATAGTCTCCTGCCTGAGGATTGTCATGTTAATAATTAAACTGTTACAAATAGAAAATACTTGTCATATTTTAAAAATATTACAGAAAAGACATGGAGTGATATTTTTGGTGTATTCTGTTGGCTTCTAACAATCAAAAACCTAGGGATTTCACAAGTCACAAACTGCAACCAGATGCATTGATTTTAGTAGCTTCATCTTCTTTCTTTCAGCTGTTTCCAGCTTTGCATTTTCCATTTTCTTCAGGTATATTTTTAGATTAAGTTCTTGGGCCAAGGGGGAAGTACAGCCTTCCTGTATTCCAGTTTCTGGGACCAGCAGGGTACACTGGGTCACACCAGCTCAAATAGGTGCAATGGGTTGGATCTGGAAAATTAGGAATTGATCCAAATATCTGCCTAATCTATTTGACTTCTCTTTTAGGAAGTCAGTGGTCTGCTTTGGGCTGCCACACCGAAGAAAAACATTCTCTCTCCATGACAAGGTGACACAAGTTCCATCATGCCATAGCACTTGAATACTTGCATGCTTGAAGTTCAGCTGAGCAATGTCTGATTGTATTTCAAAATTGGATATTTTATTTCCAAATTTAATCAGCACTATTACTTCTTACATTTTCTGGGGTTTGTGGAGTTTTCATGAGCTCCTCCAAAACTTCCTCTGCTGATAAACTTGTATAGATAATTCAAGGGCTTCGTATAATTAATTTACTTTGAAATTAATTATTTCCAGTTTAATTAACATCTCTGTATGGAGTAGAAAGTGTGACATCTGCCTGTACAAGAAATGGTTTTTTTTAAGTTCAGGAGCTGGTGACGTTACACAGGCAGAGGGCAGGGACCTTTTCAAATGTCAGAGGTTGGAAGAGGAAAGCAGACAAGAGACCTTTTGAAATTCTGAGAGGAGAAAGTAGTTTAGGAGATGAGCAGAGGCTGATGGTCTGAAAGAAGTAAGATCACACTCTGTCATCCATTACTTCTTAGAGAAGACAAACCCGATATGAAAAGTGCATTTGACCATAGTTCCACTACAGTTTATGTTAAGTCACTTTCTAATACCCTTTAAAACCTAGATTGAAGTTTTATCATCTGACACAAGAATCCATGACAAAGAGGTATTTAACAGAGATAAAGTACTACAGGTCCTTGCACATGAGCAGTGGCAGCAGCAGGTGACACCGCTGGTGGAAGCAGCTCCCATTTGTGTGTCTGATCACTTGAGGAGGGCCTTACATATATGTTATTGTTTAGTAATCTGTGATCCAGTGCAAAATAGATGTTTTTAAAACCAAAAGACAAAAAAAATTGTTTTGTTTTTTTTTTAAACCAAAAGATTTGCCTCTGTTTCTTTTATATTTGAAGCTGTCTGGGACAGAGACTGCCTATTTATGACTACAGTCAGTGTTTCTGGACATTTCTGTAAAGTGAATCTGAAATAATAATAGTATTCAGGGAGTGTCTAGACAAGGTAGAAGCAATTGCTGAGCCAAGGCCCTTCCATGATCTTGTGTTGACCACCAATTGCAAAAAAGTAATTTGACTTTCTCACTGGAATCTGTTCTTGTTACTTTTCAGTCATGTGAGAGGCTTGTTGTCAGTCAAAAGCTAACAGCAGTCTAATCCATAGAACCATTTTATAACTGTAATTTCTTCTCATGCCCGTAATGTACCAGGCAGTCCATCTCAATCAGAGCATACCAAGATACAGTAACCCTTCAGTTTCCTCAAGTTTTATGCATCTTACTTTAGCTGACCATCAATCTACACTTGCTGCTCTCTTCACTTCTGAGCGTATTTACTGGCAGTAGAGAAGGAAACACTGGCATGCCTTACAGATCATCCTAGCTGATGGATGCTTATGTTCTATATTTTGCTGCAATATCAATTTGTTTCAGAAAAGCTGGTCACCTTTCAGAGATCTCTGCATAGAGTGAAGAAAAAAGAAAATCAAAATTATATTTTGCAGTACGATTCAAGGTTTTGTGCATTTGTTTTCATTTTGTATTCAACAAGCCTGAGATGGTCAACGATGTCTTCAGCTTTCTCATCATCAAGGAAAAGCCTGGAATGAGAATCCCCCCTGGGGATAGGGAATAGAAATGCTCAAAGTGTTTTAAGGCAGGATGAGGAAAAGAACTTTCCAAATATTCATTTGTATGTGAAAAAACAGCTTGAATTTTGAATGTTAACAGGAAGCATCTACTTGGGTGTATACTTGCTCCGATAAGGGTCTGAAACTGAATTTTGGAAACTCTTCAACTTTCAGGCAGAAGACTGCTACTTGGTCGATGCAGCTGGTGTGGGCTAGCTGCAAATTTTGATGATGTTCAGACTGAACAAAGTGACACATCCTGAATCCTTCCACTAATAAGAAAACATCAGGCAGAACCAACAATTGGAAGGCTAATCACGTGTTGTGCTTCTGCACATAAACTATTTAGACTGGGAAAATGAGCTATTTAGATTGGGAAAATGGAAGGCTTGGGGGCCAAGAAAGAAGAGTTGGTGCCAAAAAAGAAGTAATCTCGAAAAAGAAAGGGGGCCTGGAAAACAGAAGATGACAATCCTGGCTGCAGAAAAGAGCCTGGAAGTGGGGAAAGATCCTGGCAATCAGAGCTATGTGTAGATGAAGGCCAGGAGTGTCCAGGGAACTTGGCCAGTAATGCCAGAGTCTACCTGAGAACAGTGGATGACTGGGAACTGTCCCATCTGTCTGCACTAGTGCCCTAGAGCAACAGTGACATTCCTGTAGGAGAGGGAAGTCAGGACCTGGGTAGGCACTGTGAGGAGTGAGTGAATAAATGAATGAGCACATGAAACAATCAGCATAGTAAAAGATCTCAACTTCGCAGTCCTTAAATAAACCCCAGCACCCAGGTCCACCACAGATTGTGGTTCAGTCTGCCTCACCTGTAACAACTCCAGCCCTTGTCCTTATGGGGGACTTCAACTTGCCATTAACTGGGAGCATCACACAACTGGAACAACCAGAGTCAGAAGATTCCTATAAAACCTGGATGACAACTCCATGGAACAAGTCCTGAGGGACCCAACTTGGAAAGATGCCCTCCTTGTTGCACTCCTCTTTGTCAACAGAGTGGATTTCGCTAGTGAAGTGGAGATTGGTGGCGGTCTTGGCCAAAGTGACCGCAAAGTGATCAAGTTTAAAATCTCTGTTGACAGGAGGAAAAGTGCCAGCAAAACCTCAGCTCTGGACGTGAGGAGAGCAGACTTCAGGCTGAGGGAGTCAATAAGCAAGGTCCCCTAGGAAAATGCTTTTGCAGGTGATGAAGTCCATCAGTGCTGATCACTTTTTTAAACATCATCTTCTAAGCACACAGGAGTAGGCAGTTTCTGGAAGTAAAGCAGGCTCAGGCTGACTTGGATGAGCAGGAACCTTTCCTTCGAAATAAGGCAGGAAAAGAAGGTGTATGCTCAGTGGAAGCAAGGTCAAGTGACATAGGAAGAATTCAGAGATGCTGCTTCCCAAGGCAGGGAGAAAATTCATGCAGCCAAAGCTCAATTGGAATTGAAGCGGGCCAGAAATGTGGGAGACAATAAAAAGAGTTTTTACAAATATATTAATGGCAGTAGGCAGTGTAAAAATAACATCAGCCTGTTACAGAGACAAGTCAAAGGTGTTTAATGTATTCTTTGCCTCTGTCTTCCATACAAATAAGAGACCACGAGGGTCTCAGTGCCCTGAGTTGCAGGATGATGACTGTGAGAATGATCATTTCCCAGTCAACCCTGAAATTGTGCAGGATCTTCTGCTCCAGTTGAATCCCTACAAATCTATGCAGCCTGATGGGATTCATCCAAGCATCCTCAAAGAGCTTGCTTATGCCATTGTAAAGCCTCTCTCAATGGTTTTTGAGCAGTCTTGGGAATCCCAGATGACCGGAATTTGGTGAACATTACCCCAGTATTCAAGAAGGGCAAGAAGGAGGACCCCGGAAACCACAGTCTCACTTCAGTGCCTGGTAAATTTACGGAGAAGGTTATTCTGGGAAATACTGAAAAACACCTGAAAGACAACGCAG
>VZRE01008344.1:0-23803 GCA_013396775.1 Cephalopterus ornatus | reverse complement strand
CTTCGTTCGTGAAGCCTAGCCACGATGATGATTCTTCAGGAATGACAGTGGACTACAAATGATAATTAGCTTGATGATTGAGTTACATATTTGTTGAATTTGATAGACTTGTAAATGCACTGAATGCTTTCCTTTGAAAAGGATCACAGAAACTTTCACAAACGCAGTGAAACAAATAAGGGACTGTTTTGAGTGTGCTTCATAGATATGATAGGAAAAAGGACACTTCTTGCTAGCCCCAAGGTGGGGTTTGCAGTCAGAAAGACAGTACTGGTAAAGTCTGATACATAATGAAGAAATAATCTTGTTTGTTTGCTATGTTTGTTTTTTTCTTTTCTTCAGTGAAATTTAATGGCTGAGCTTAAAAAAAATCAAGCAGACAGAAAATGCCTTTTGAATGCTGTTTTTAAGCAGCAATAAATCTAGACGTGGATTATATTTTCTTTAGTACAGACATACAAGAAGTGCCAGGTAAAGCTTTACTTGCCTCTGGTGCTGAAAGAAAACATGTAATCTGTTTTCTTTGAAGTAAAATATTTGTTTGCAATAATTGAATCTTTTTTTTTTATTATTTTTAAGGGCAAACCATAAGTGGAAGGAATGGGGGGGGGTCTTCCAAATCTCATGTGAATACCACTAGCTTAGAGACTGTTGTGACAGTCTTCTTGAAAGACAAAGACCATATCAGAGAACTTAACACCACAGAGGACATAAATTATTTCTCAAAACGATGGCAGAATTTTCTTAGAGCAGAGCAGTACCAAGTCTGAAGGGTTTATTACAACATCTCCTAGCCCTAGGCACTGACATACCAGTCAGTTTTCTCAGATAAACTCATCTCTACACATAGTCAGGCTATAGATGTGTCACAATCATTTGGAAAAGGGTCTGTGCCCCTGGATCCTTTGTAAAAGCATCTTATGCCTATGGTTGTCCCACATGAACGTAAGCCCCTGCTCTGGTGTTGCCATGTTCAGGGACGAGGGTATGAAACAGTGGCACTTCATGGGGTCCTAAATTCTCCTTCACCTGGTCAAGTATGTTTCTTCTGTGCATAGCCCTGCTGGGAACATTAAAACACCTAAGGCTCATCCCCTCAGGACTGCTACTGTCTTGACTCCATATAGCTTCTCTTGCCTCCACTTCACTCTCCACACAAATTTTCTCTAATTTCTTCATATAGAAGACTAAAAATACACTACAGCCACCCTCTAGACTTTGAATTATCTTTCTGCTATTCATTCCTGTCTAAAATATAAACCTCTCCTCTGCTTTCTTCCATTTTGCTTCCATATTATCTCCCAGTGTCTTCAGATGCCTTTTTTGCACTCTATCTTACTGTTAGCTGAGAGTATTTCCCCGTTTTCCATACTTTAGAAACCCAACCAGAATCCTTACCTAACTTTCTAACCCCTTTTCAGACCCTTTTCTCCCTGTTCCTAAGCTTGTTATTACTCTAAACTTTTTTCTTCATCCTATGTCCAGTCTCTCCTCTATCCAACATATCTCTAAAACTTCTCTCACCACAGCCCTTGATGACAGGGACTGCATCTCAGACCCAGAGCAATCGGCTTATCTTTTTCAAACTGTCAGGCACCTCCAGCATGTTTACCAGGCTTTTCTACCTGAATTCTTGCCCTTCCCCAGGAACTCTGTCCTCTCTGGGCTTCTTTCCTACTCTCTAATTATGTTTTTTTTGGGAGACAATTCCTTTAACCTCCTTGTAAGGACTAAAAGAGCACAATTGCCTGCCTCAAACACTGTTAAGGCCACAGAAGGATTTTGCTATGAGATAAACACAGAAAGGAGTGACAGGATGGTGTTAACTTCAGGCCTGGTGGAGGCAAGGCCTGGTTAGCACTTCCTAGGTAATGCATTCAGGCAAAAGTTCGCACTGTGGCAGACTGTGGAAAGAAGCAACTGCTTGTATGCATATCACTGGTCAAACAAAGATGACCCCAAGTTATGGGACAGAGGGCATCTGAGACCACCAAAGCCCTCCCCTCCCCCAAATATGCCTCCATGGATACCTGGAACTTGGACTGTAAGTTAAGCCACTGTGATGGGAACTTGAGATAAGACAAAGGTGGTAGTATCGTCTGAGTGTTGCCTCAGAACTAGGGGGAGGTTAACAAAGCTGGAGGAGAAGAATCTGTCCCCGATAATGGACATAAAGAATGCAGCATTTATGGGCCACAAGGAAAGCCAACTCAGCAACTGTGCTGAAATCAGCTTGGACTGGGTCAAAGGTAATTCTGGCACATTCAGATCATGATCACCAACCCCAATCCACTGACTCAAGAAACCAATCGACTCAAAAGAAGAGAAAGACTGAGCATGTGGACTAATTACCGTTATAATTGAGGGAATCATTTAACTAATAGAATAAGAGAGCTGTAGCCAAGAAATATTAATTCCTTTGTTTTCTAACTTGTATAAATAATGAAAAGTTTTGAATGACCTCAGGACCCCCATGGTTGAGAAGCCCAGGGTGAAGAAGGACCAACAGGATGCTGCTGGATCCACAGGTGGTGTCTATCTTCTGCTTGCTCTCTTTCTCCCTCTCTCTCTCTCTCACACACACACACACGCACACACACACACACACATCTCCTACTTTTCTATTTCTTCCTATCTTTCTACCTCATTTTTAAGGCTAAATAAAACCCATATTATTGATTTCTGCATACAATCTCATTTGCAGCTTAATTTGGGCAGAGGCACCTCTCACTAATCAGATAATAACAATTCTCTCGGTTTTTATCGGCTGTTTTGTTTGATGTAATTTTCTGCATGCATTTTCTTTGGATAATTTTGTCAAAAAGCAGACTCAGCTCCAGTCTCCAGGAAGACACGGACAAACAGAATTTCTCTGTCCAAATTCCTGGTTTATCTCTTTGGTACCCCCTTCTGAGTGTTCAATGATCCAATTTACTTACCAGTGACTAAAAGCAAACTCATTTTCTCAGGACTACTGGGCAGATTTATGTCCTGTTTGTTCAGTCTTTAGTCAGTGGTGTTATGGCCGATGACTGGAGTGCTGCAGTGTATGACAATTCAAATAACAAATAATTGTAGAGTTTAACTAGATGGAAATAAATCAATAGTGAAATGAATGGCACATTACCTGGGAGAACACTTACATAAAGAATATTTATTGGCATTAAAAAATCCACATTTGAGTCAATTTTTCCATTTAGTTGAGTCAATGTCTTTAATAATTCCTAAACCAATACCAACAGTATTGAATTACATGCATGCTAGGTTTCAAATACAGTTTGGAAACTAAACCATTGTCAATAATTTGGTTTGTTTTGGTTTTATTGATCTCCTGAAGAATGAGAAAGTTGTTAGATGTAAACTGGAGTTATCCCATAGGGATATGGAGTCAAGGTGATGTGATTAGGATCTGATTGTTCTTTTAGAATTACAATGTTAATAAAATGGTAATTACTCCACTCCAAACTTAATTTTAACACTAAATTTGAAAGCAGTGTACTAATAGATAGTAAAGACTTAGAAAGGAAGCGTGTTGGCCCAACTAAATTTCCATCTAGCTTTTCACTGCAAAATCAGTAATGTGAAAACAATTGCACACAGTCAAGTAATTGTGAGGGGATAAAATAGCATATGAGCATGCAATGATCATGTTGGGTAAACCATGGCTTTATCTGTCTCTATTGATTCTTCCTCTTTTCGTTTACTTGATACTCCATGAAAATCTTCACATCTAGGCATTTTTGTTTTCTTAAGAAGTTACAAACAAGACTGACAAGTTTATGTCCATATTCACCCATGCAGGAAAGTGATAGAAGAAGAAATGCATTTTTCTTATTCTTCTGTGAGGCTCTATTATTCACCATGTAAGAACAGCTTCTTTTTGATTCTCTCTCATCTGTAGAAAAATAACATTCATTGCCCCCTTTTGATTTCCAATGTATGTTTGCAAATTTTTGTTGAGTGAAGTAAATTTCCATGATGATGGTCTGAAATTAGGATCATATAATTGTTTAGGTTGAAATAGACCTCTTAGATCATAGTCTAACCATTAACCTAGCACTGACTGCCAAGTCTATCACTAAACTATGTCACTAACTGCCACATCTACCCTTCTAAATACCTTCAGGGATCATGACTCAACTACTTCCTTGGGCATCCTGTTCTGATACTTGATAACCCTTCCAGTGAAGAAATTTTTCGTGATATCCAAAATAAACCTCCTCTGGTGCAACTTGAGTTCATTGTGACACAAGTGCAGAAACTGGTCCAACAATTCATCCTGTTGAGATCCCATCCCTCTGCAGAGCCTTCCAATCCTCCAGCAGATCAACATTTCCATCCAACTTGGCCAGTTTTTTACCTGGTGAAGAGTACACCCATCCATACCACGGAAAGGCAGTTTTTCCTGGAGAATGGTGTGGGAAACAGTGTCAAAGACTTTACTAAAGCCCAGAAAGGCAACATCCACAGCTTTTCTTTCATCCACAAGGTCACCTTGTTATAGAAGAAGATCAGCTTAGACAATCAGGACATGTTTTTCACAAACCCATGCTGATTAGGTTTGGTCACCTGATTGTGATATTAAATGGTTTATTCATTAGAAATGTAACCAATCCATTTGGTATCTAGTGCTGAATCACAGAATATGCCCAGTTGGAGGGGATGCACAAGTATCATTGAGTCCAACTCCTGGCCCTACATAGGACCATTCCCAAGAGTCACACCCTGTGCCTGAGAGTATTGTCCAAACGCTTCTTGAACTCTGTCAGACTTGGTACAGTGGCCGCTTCTCTGGGGAGCCTGTTCCAGAACCCAACCACCCTCTGGGTGAAACATTGGATATAAAAGAAAATAGCAATTATGCTTATTCTCATGTTTCAAACTAGTTTCAACAACACATCATATTTAATATCACTCAATAGTGTATAATATTATTGTTCTTTGAGGCATGGGATATCTTTGTTTCTCTGATTCACAAGATTTGAAAACCTCCTTTGTCAGGAAGATTCTAATAAATAACTGGTGTTTTAAAAAATTCTATCACTTATAATTAACTTGATGTCATAATTCACATGCAGGGAAAAACTCAGTTCTTTGTAATAAAATTGCTGGGGCAATGCTCTCAGGGCCAAAGCTTCAGCTAGAGTAAATTACGGGGTTTGAAGAAATTATGGAGATACTTACCATTTGAGAGTTTAGCTTTTGGCTTCCTTATAGAGTCATTGCTTTCTGTGGGCTTCTAGCATTCATTTTAGTCAAGAGCTGAAGAGAGGTGAAAGCACTCAGATGATCTTATATCTGTGTTGATAAGTCTTTCCATAGAGTAGTTTAATGTCTGTAGTAAATACCAGCTTTACTCTAATAATGTCAAATGATTCAATTAATATTGATGAAAAGGTAGGCAAAACTTGTAAAATTGTACTTATCTGTGGAAAGATCTTTATCTGATGTAGTTCACCCTGTGCCTGTTAATGTTAATCAATTGCATTTCATCTGAAGATCTGAATGCTAATATTACATTTAGGTAGAAGTTAAAACTAAATTTACTAGTAATGTAAATTTTGGACATCATGCTCTTCTGAAGCTTTTATGCTTTTCAGTGGTGTTTCATTCTGATCAATTTGTTAAAATGATTAATATAATAGTTTAAAGCTGCAAGGCACAGAAGAAACATCCTTTTCAGCATCTTGCTCTTGACTTGAACCACCCATTATCTCTAAAGTCCTAAATGTAGGACAACTTTCTTTGAAATCAGACAATATCATAGCAGAATCATCAGACCTCAGATGTGGGTGTTTTTTTTTTTTTGGTGTTGTTTTTTTGATCTACTACTGATGTTTTGAAGAGCTGGTAACCATAGCAACCAAATAGGTTTTAAAGGCTGCAAACAGTTCAACAGTCTGTTGAACTGACAAGATGGCATGCTGCAGACAAAACGGTAAAATGAGTTGTGTACCTTTTAGGACTGCTACATGAAAGGATAAGCTCTTTTGTTTGAGACACTTTTGACCTTGAATATGGAATTTACTTTTTTCCCTATGTGAGTATAAGTGTCTCTGAATACTAAAACAAATGCTGCTGCAAATGAATGGCATGGTAGATGGCATTGTGAGTCCTAGTTCTGTAATACTGCCATCTCTGTCATGATTGTGTTTAAGCTGCCAGGGAGAATGACTCCAAACTGGGGGCTGGAGGGTGCAAGGGGGCCAGCACAGGTTTCTGTCCCATTTGGAAGCAGCACTTCAAGCAAGGTGCCTGGCGTGGTGACACTGGGTTGTGCTGGTGAGCTCAGTAAATGGCAGAGCACCTTGAGCATGGGGCAAGGTAGTTTGGGTGCTGTCCCAGAGACAGGAAAGGGGCAGTACGGCAACCTTGAGGTCCTCAGTGGCTGGAGTGGGGACGAGGGACCTAGGACAGCTGGTGACATAGCTGCTGAAAGGCTTAGTTAAGGTCATCCAACACCTCTTTTGCTTTTTGGTTGTCTGTTACTGGAGGAGCAGGGAACCAATTTTTTTTTCTTCTACAATACACTCAACTGTGTTATGAATGTAGGCGATCAATTAAAAACCTGCCTCCTTGAGTGAGCATGGTCCTGGGATTTTCTGGTCTGCAAATCTCTGTGATTGCTTTTTTTACTTGACTGTCAGTGTTTCAGGGAAGGTCATAAGTATAGCTATACTTTTTTCCAATTCTTTGTCCTGGCTGATATTATTTGTTTTTTCTAATCTCCTAACTAAAATTCAGTACTTTCGCCATATTTCTCTTCTTCCTTCTGGAGGATTAACTCCTTCTTTCTAATTCCAGTTCACCTATGAAGGCTGTCCTTGGAGCACAGGAGGGTTTAAGACTTTGTCTGCTGAGCCTACTTAGTTTCTAGAGAATTAGCTTGTGGTAAATGTAGTGTTGCAATCAGAAGGTTTTAATAAAAATCTATTGAGTTCATTGCTTTCATCCCCATAGTGAAACTCACTCTCTCTATTCTATTTTATATCTCAGTCTAAAGATCGGATCCACTTCTGGACTGCAGAAATCTAAAGGAAGGTGAAGGTGCAAGGAAATTCCTCTTATATCCTATAATCCTCAATTAACTGTTAATTGAGCTTTTCTTAAGTCCACTCTTCCTCAATACACATTTTTACTCGGAAGCATTCATGGAGAGGCAGGGTTAGATTAACTTCTGGAAGATTCTTTAGGATAAGTGACTGAGTGTCCCACCAGATTCTCGTTCACATGTGATGAGTAGACAAGACCTGGTCTGGTTGAACATGTGGCAGTCTAAGTTACCAGCTGGTATTCTGAGCTCAGCTCTCCTTCAGCTTGCTAGGGGTGCAGTAGACCCAAGTTCAAGTTGAACAATATCCAACAGCCGGGCTGGAAAGTGCCCAGGCAGTGTGACTCTTATGTTTACATGTATTCCTGAAGCTGTTGTTTGTGTTTCATGGCAGATGGACTTGGATTTACCAATACTTGTTCTCTATAAGTGGGAAGTATCTGGGACAAGAAGCAAAAGCCTACTGTATTTTAGCATTTTGGAGTAAAGCTAAGCCCTGCAGTAAAACAGCTGAAACAAAGGTATCTAGGCAATGATTTGACCACTTAATACCACTTTTCTATCATTTATGTTCTTGAAAGCAAGAAGGAAGTACTGGAAAAAAAGAAGAAACAAGGATGGATGTCAGTTGAACATCACTAAGAAATTCTGTTCTAAGATGGTAAGTTACAGAAGGCATCTAGAAGTACTAAACATTAGAGGAATACTTTCTCTTGAGTTCTTAGTCTTAATAGTTTGAGAGAGCAGGAGATTGAAATAATCTGTGTTCATCTTTGTGTGTGCATAGCTTTAGGTTTGGCGTTGGTCAAATAGCAGAAAACTGTTGGGAGGTAACTCAATCACTAAATTATAGACCAAAAGCTTTTAAAATATACATATAATGTTACAGAAATAGTAAAAAATGCCCCTCTTCTTGTCCAGCCCCATTGTATGTGTGTGTTTAGAGAGAGAGAGAGATATCTACACACATACACACAGACACACAAACACACATACAGCTGCAGGTAGCTTTGCTTGAGTTCAGGGTCAAGTTCTTCAAGCCACATGACTGTGTGTCCATAAAGCCTCCAAATGTCTGTGCTCAGGAACTTTCCTTTCCTCCCTGTAGCCCTCTGCCTGTGCTTCCCCAAGGGTGCATCACCACTCCAATCTCTGGACAAGAGTGTATTTACAGACTTGGTGTTCAGCTGAAAAAAAAAAAAAAGCTGGAGCATGACTTGAGACCCATCATAACAACGTGACATAGTAGCAAATGTTCCTATTGTGTTCACAACACCACAATTCTTTTGTACTTTTCTACTCCTTTAACTTCAACTCTGTCTGCAATAGCTTTATAGCAGCCTTTTCCCAAGCAGCCTGCTCCTTATAGAAAACTCTGGTGTCCTGATAGATCAATTGCCTGTCACCTATTCATAATTAGTTCTTGAGGTCACAACAAATGCCTGTGAGCATACGGAGAGTGCTAGTGGGCATAAACAAGAGGTGGGTTGTAACAGTCACTGACAGGGCAATACATCTCTCTGGTCTGGTGTCAGCAGATGGATCATTCATTATAACCTGAAGAAACTCCTGCAAAATTGTGTGGAGCAAACTGAGGGTATAGCAAAGTGAATGAATGCAGCAGTACCAGATGGACATACATATTTCTCAGATTTTTTTTTTTTTTTAATATAAAACCCCAGATGGCTATAGTTATCTTGTCTTCAGTACATTACAAATATTTTGCTTCCAACCTGCTCTGACTTCTCCATCAGTACCAACTGGCAGTAGAAATAACCTCGTTTGACTTTGAACTTGTAACAGTTAGATATGAAGCTTAAGCTGGCTGAAGATCAGGCTCGGCTTCCATGGACATACTTAGTGCATCTGCAGAGGAAGCTTAATCTTGCCTTTTCTGGATACCTATCTTAAAAAGGGATAGATTGCTACACTGAATCACCTCTTTGTCTTTGCTGAATATGTTGGGAATCTAAACTTTGGCTTAAGGTGATATGACTAAATTTTAGAAGGCGGATTATAGAGAAGAGAAAGCCTGTCTTAAAGATCCATATGAAGTCTCCCAGGCATTACTGTCCTTATATATAGCTTACAGTTGGTAAAGGCAGAGCTTTAACTGTTCTGTATCTTTTTAAAAGGATGTGGATATCTTCTTCATTTTGAGAATCATAACTGCCCTGTCCTGGATTCTTGAGTGTACCTGTTTTGTTCCAGGAGGTGATGATCTCAGTAAGAAAAGCACTCACAGACTCCAAAAGGTATCATTTAAAATGATATTTATTAGCACTAACAGTGAGTGGACAGAATAGTATAGGTAATATTACACCTCTTTAGATGCTAGAAACCACAGTTTGTACAGCATTGAAGGATCCATGCAGTGCAGTCCTTGTCCATGACAGAAGTTGGCCCATTTTGATAATTTGAGCTATTATAGAATTTTCTTACAAGAAAACAGCTCTATTCATAATTTCTACTGTCAAACTTGGGGATTCCTTGCTGTATTTTTAGATAAAGGTGAGATTAGTCTGGTGGCATAATCCCTAGTACCAAGTGGGAGCTGCCTTCAGGCTCCTCTGTTACAGCAAACCGACTGAGTTTATCTTGCATCCAAGAGATTTGTGGGACACAGCACTCCCTAAAGGCCAGGCTGCACTTGCAGAACAGTGCAGCACAGCACAGCACGGGCCTGGACTGCTCATGTTAACTACTGTGTGGATTGTAAATTCCTCAATGTACAATGGTGCAGTCAGGGCCACTACAATATCTTCAGCTGCAGAGCTCATGCAAGCAGTTATCTGTATCTGGGTTTTATGGAAGCTTTGTGAATCTTGTTAAATGTTATTTCAGGGCATTTTTGCTAAATGTCCTTTTTCCTCTATGATATGTCCCGGGCTCTTTACTCAATAGTTGCCCTCCTGCAACAAGCTGGTGCACACTAAACTTCTGAGGCATTAGCAAAGCCCCGCACATGATGCCTTTCAGAAGGAAGCTTAAAATATCATAATATCGAATTGACAGCTGGAACTTATGCACAGAGCAGAGATCCAGGCTGGTTGTTTGAGCCCAGCACAGGAAAGGTACTTTCTAAGATAACCTTTATGTCAGACTTACTGTCAGGAAACTTTGCACTGAGCTGTGTATGTCTGTTTTTATGAGAGTCTCAGGGTGACTTTTTGAGTCAAACTGACATCTTTTCTTGGAAGGCAGGTTTCATTTAGGATACTATTGTGTCTCACACCCTCCAAATTTACTCTCAGGCACATGGTGTAACTCTTGGGGATGAGCCTGTGCAGGGCTAAGGGTTGGACTTGTTGATCCTTACGGGTCTCTTCCAACTCAGCATATTCTGTGATTCTGTGAAATTGCAGAACCTCTTAGAGGTTATGAGTGAATGGCTTTGGGTCTTTTGAAATGCTACTTTCGCAGCTAACTTATTCAGTGAGTAAATAGCTTTTCTCCCAGTGAAAGATCAGATATCAATTGTTGTACATGATGGTATTTGTACTGTGGAGACAATCATTATGGCAGATGCTGAACAAACATACAGATATTCCTTGCTCCAAAGAGTACTGCTGTGGTATTTAGTTAGGGGACAGAAATACTTCAGAAAGGACAAATATCTACTCTTACAGAGGCTTATTGTCTGAACTGCTTTTTGGAAGAACAAATTGGTGAAAAATATCCTAAGGGCTTCAGAATATTTCTAACTGTAGGCAGAGATGTTTCTCTGCTGGCCACGGAGTAAACAAGAAGGTTGTATCAGTGTCTCTGGAGAGCTCTTGTGAGACTGATGATAAGGAAACACTGCAGCCGTGTGTCCTCCACCTATTACCTAGATTCCTGTCAGGGAGAAGGCAGTGATGTATCTAAATTTTCCAGAAGATCTTGTATTCCCTTGCTAAGTGTGATGTCTGGGATGCCAGCAAGCACCCCAAGATGGTCCTAAGTAAAAGTGAAAAAAAATCACTTAGACATAAGTGTTGCCTTCAGAACTTGGGGTTTCACCATTGAGAAGTGCACCATGCAGCTTTCCACTGACGATGCAAAGGATCACTAAACTTATGAAGATGATTTAGTGTGGATCAAACAGATTGAATTGGAGCTGAAAAGTCTCAGCAGCAGTGGGAGGGGCTTGGACCACGTCATCTTATGAAATAAGAAGGTCCAGGGTATAGCCCAGCTGTGGCTGCATGCATGAGGGACTGTAAATCACCCATCAAATGTGACCTATGTGGTCACAACACTTGCCTTTTGATCTCAAATGATATGTCTGTAACACCCTATGAAAGCTGAAGGGACAGAGTCAAGGGAACCCATGGCCTTATATGCAATTAAGTCATATCATGGGCTTTGCAAATCAATTAATAGGTAATAGATCAGGTTTTCTCTTCTCTTGTTAGATGGTTTTAATGGAAAAAGAAGACTAGGGTTTAAGTGGTACCATTTATTTACTTGGAAGAGAATCTTGGTGCACCTAGCATGGCAAATTCATTTCCACAAAAGGGTTTTAATTTGTCATTGACTTAGGGCTAATTTCTCATCTCCTAGGAGCAATCCTGCCAAGGCTTCTTAGGAATTAAATGGCTGTGAACACAGGTATAGCCTGCCTGTGCTTCTGAGTGTGGACTGTGGCAGTTCATTCGAGGCAATAGCATGTGTAATTACTATTTAGTAGGTCTATAGCTGAGGGCTGTGGCCTTTGCCCCAAAGCCCTGGGCCTCACCTGCCCTTGTGACTTCTTTATGGCTTCTTGTCTGGTAGGTTTCTTTTTCCTGTCTTTGGCTTCAGATTCTTTATTGTATGGCTTGTAATAAGTTTTTGCTTGAGACCTTATGCTAAGGTATGTGTATTCAGTCTCTTATAAGGCTAAACAGAAAGTAAGAATGGTTTTAGGGTTGCTAAAAGGCAGTTTGGCATTGATTATATATGGAAAAATTAGAAAGAACTCCAATTTTTTGTTTCAGTTAAGATGATCCTTTTCTCTTTACTTTCAGACATCCCTATCTCAATGTCTGGTGAGATAATAAGGATGATATCCCCAGAGTCACCTATGAATATCTAATTTTATTGCTTGGCAGAATCTCATGTATATTCAGTCCTCTCTATGCTTTAACCCTGCACTTGACCATTTCCTCCTGCTTTTCTCTATGCAGTTATTAAATCATATTTTTTAATATGTAGTCCCCTTTTTTCCTAGCCTTAGTGTCCAGAAAATACAACCTTGTCTTCATACTTGGTTGATGAGTTTTCTTGCTGCAATGATTCTATCTGGTCAGGCAGTCAACTTTTTGTTGTTTATGGAAGTTTCAAAACTTTCAGAAGGCTGCTTTTCAAGTGATTCCAGTCTCTCAAGCTTTCTTTTGCAAGATCAAGCTTTTGCAATTTTTATCTGGCTGTTATCCATACAAGTTGCCTTCAAAGGCCTTCTTCAGTTTCTATTCATTTTGGTAAAGAAATAATAATTTTCAGCTGTAAATTGAGTGCATGCTCAGATTGCCAAAATAAACTTTTTTTTCCTTAAAACTTGTATCTAACCATTTATGCTATCATTCCTTCATTTGCCATGAAAGACGGGACAGAAGTCTACAGTTCAGGTTTGCTGTAGTTTGAGTTTAACTTTAATACATTGATTCAGTGTACGAAGGATTGATTCAACCTTGATCTGGTCATTATAGACCATTAGACAGAGCCCTTGACCTTCATCACATTCCGCTATAGACTTGCTCTGGATGAACACTAGGTGCTACTCCTGGAAAACTGCTAAATACAAACTCCATCTGAGAAAAGGGGCCACAACTAATTTAATACCTAACAGATGGACTTCCTGAAATGCAGAAGTCATCATTATTCCATGGACAATGCCTTTCAGAATTGAGGAAGGGTCTGTGAAAAGGAAGCACTGGGAGTTTATTTGGCTATACGATACTGAGAGCAATTTGCCAATTATGATTTGTGTGTAAATAGTAAGAAATTGGATATATTTTCTTCTTGAACTTGAAGTTTCTAAAACTTCAGAGAAGTGATAAGCTGTGACTGAGATTTTGGACAGAGCAATTACAGTAATTACAAGTGACATACTTATTTATCCTTTTAACATAAGCAGAAAAAGGCCATTAAGTAATTGGGATAATTCAGATGGAATGAGGAAAAATGTTTTATACAACCAGGAATGAATTTGCTACTCCAAGTGTGGAGACTCATTTTACAGACAGAGAAGAAGACCTCTACAACAAGTTTAAGGCGGAAATTATGTAATTATAGTTATAAAATATTTTATTACTTGTTCATATATAATTGGTTTAACCTTTGTTAATGTTAATACTCCCTATATTGTTACAATCCCTCCCAGTTACCATATTTGTCCTGTGTTACCATCCCTGTTTCAAATTTGAAAAATGCCTCCCTTTTCTCCACCTATCCTTCCCAAGTTTGTAAACCTGTACCTCCCCTTATTACCTTGTTCAGCAAGCTCCGCTTTTCTTCCAGACCCTTCCACGGCAGACCCTATAAAAACGGCTGTCGCCATGTTAATAAAGTTCACTCCTCACAGCCTCCTGTGCTGCGTGCATGCGCGTTTTCCTGCGTCGCTAGCCGCGGCAATTCCTCGCTGCTCTACCCAGAGTGGACTTACCTTTTCACTCCCGTGGGTTGCGACACCAAGCGCTAGCATTTATTGTGGAAAATTCTTGGCAGTTATGTACCATGCAAATTCACAAGGGTACCCACAAATACATGCACCCAAGTACTTGGTATAACAGTAATGGTTGCAAACTAATGAAGATAAACTTAAGTCAGACATCAAAACCTAGTAAAAAGCTGTTAAAGTAAATCTTAATAAAAGTAAAAAACTCCATTACCACCTGTGTTAGGATTTAATAAAATAGACAGATTTGTGTGATGGGCCTTTATCTTGGATACTAAAAACATATAATATTTGGACAAGAGTCTGCTTGATGATTCTGTAATAACAGAAAACATGTGCTATCAAAATGAGATTTCTACTGCCAGACCTGGTGCACTGAAGTTGAAGTTGCACCTCTTTTCAGGTGTGTATGTGTTACTAAGTTTGTGGATGGCTATTTTTGACACAGCTTTTCATTTTTTGATACTGTTCATTAATGGCACACTGTGCCTACATAACTTTTTATTGTTTTCAAATACCTGCATCTTGAGCAAACCCAATTACATAAACATCTTGGGTCTTGTTCTTACCTTACAAAGACTTGGCAAGGAAAATGCTATGTTTAGGTAAAATGACTGCTTTTTCCAGTAGCATACTTATCTCTATTCAACTTTCTTAGATACCCACAGACTTCTGGAAATTACCAGGTTATTATGAATATTTGGGAAAAGACAGCTACCATATCTCCCCAGCTAGCTCACATTGCATTGTGGACCTGAGTGTCTTGAACATTGCCTATGTATCTGATGGTAATACTTTCATATCCTCAGGAGTGTCTTTCTATTTGGTACTGCAATTCCACGGTTTTCATATTGCTGTACCTCAGTCAGTGCAAATCTGATTGCTGGACTGGGTCCTTCCTCGTGTAGGTTTGATTTCACACATCTGGATCTATCTGTACTGAATTATTTAAAGTCTTTACCTTGGAGAGTGATAAATGACTTTACCACAGCATGGTGAAGGAATAGAAATTTTCTCTCCTTCCTCCCACTTACTGCTGTGACTTACTTGGAAACTCAGAACTCCCAGGGATCTTATTTCAACAATTTCAAACCTTTTCTACAAAGTCATTAATTTGTGTTATTGCTTTTTTGCCTTCATTCTATTTATTGTGAGGGTCTGGCCTCAATATGAACCTTGAGAGATTGTCATTCAGGAGCATTAAAAAGATTTAAATCCCTGAATGTTCAATACTTTAAAAACTATTTTATGATATGCCAATTAAAGGTGACATGCTGCAACTCTTTAATTGCGAATGTCTGCCTAGAGTAACAGGATCCCATGGAGTACATTGCAGATACGACTCAACAAAAAATTGGCAGTATATCATATTTCTCCTCTTGCTATTTCCTCATTCCCTGAAAATTCAACTGTCAAAAGATAAAGAATTCAATGCAGATTATTGTTGGGTTGAAAGATGCCATTTTTGTTGGAGGAGGGATAGCTGTAAGTGTTTTAGAAGAAAATAATGGTCATCCTGCTGCAGGAAATGTAACTCCAGGGGATGGGGAGGCTCTCCCTTCATAAATATTTTTCCGAGAATGGTATTGAAAGCTATAAACTCGGGCAGAGCTTCTAGAGATGATCAGTCTTAATGTTCAGCTGCTAGAGATAATCAGTCTTAATATTCAGGTGTCCTTTCTAACTAGTCCTTATGGTCTACTTCAGTTGTTTGCAGCTATGTACACTCCATACTCATTCTGGAAGAGTGGATGGCAACTACCACATTTGGGGGACAGGAGAAAACAGAATAGCTTTGGCACACTTGCTACCTTGTTCTGTAAACAGTTGAGAATTGCTTAATGTTTCTCCTGTACCACTCAACCCACAGGTCTGATTAAATAGAATAAGATTATGAAGGAAAATATATTCTGGGCAAACCTGAAGCCAAGTCTACCTTTTGTGGAACAGGATGCAATTTCTCAGAAGTCTGGAGAGCTGCACCCTCATATATTACGTTATCTGATGAGCTTGCATTCTCCTTCTGTTTAATCAAACAGACGGACCAAGAAAAGGCTTTACATGTAGGGAAAGGTAGAAGACAGAACTGGTTCCTTTTAGTGCTCACACCAGCCCCTCTAAAAATACCACTCAGCCATGATACTTCTTGACTTCTCTATGGCCAACCAAAATGCCACAAAACAGACACCACTGAAGATCTGAATATTATCCATATATTCACTCCTATCTGTTGCCTCAATTAAACTACAAAATTTGTCTTTAAGATCACCTATAACAGCTCAGGGCTGAGCAGCTAACAAAGGTAACAGACTGAAGGAGACACAAATGAGTGTTCCTGTTTCTAAAATTCTTTCATATTCTGTCTGGTAACATCTAAATACTAAAAATTTATCATAGTTAGAAATTCAGCTCTCTTTAATCACCATCCAGGAATGGTACAGTTATTGCAAAGTGGCCTTAGCTGAGCTGTAAACAAGCGGCACTTCCAGAGATGTTCCAAAGCATATCCCTGGCTGGTTTTGTTTGTTTGTTCATTTGTTGTTTTTTTGGTGGTGGTTTTTGTTTGTTTGTTGTTTTTTAACTTAGGGGTATATTTTGTATTCGTTTTGCATATCTCTTATCTTTGCCTTCCTCATGCTAGGAGGCTCTTTAAGAAAACAATTTAAAACTCTCTCCATATAGGATGAACCAACACACCTCACTGGGAATTGCAGAATGTCTATATATCTTTGGTTCATCTCATGCCCTGGATAGTACTGGAGTAGGGTTTTGTTCTCTTCAAAAACAGAATGCCCTTTCAGAAGCCACTTCATTGATAGGAAAAGTTCCTATTTTTTGAAATGTAAAGAGGCCAAAAAATGTTACACTTTCTGTGCTGCTGACATCTCTTCTGTTATCTAGGGGAAGAGCTGATAATCTTTGTTCCTATCTTGAACCTTATCTGTGGTTCCAGTGGAATGTCTTGCAAAGCAAAGGCCAAAATCTTGAAATTGGCTGTTGATAAGAAAAAGACATTCACTCACAGATTGAGATAAAAGTGACACGTGAAAAAAAACGGAAGTCCTCATCACATCTAGCCTTTTTCCTCAAGCCAGAGACTTCCTTACAGACACTGATCTTACAGTATCACAGAGCTAAAACATTTGATATTTGGTTACTGCCCAAATTGGAGACCTCAGGGGTAAAATCCCATGCTGGTGTAGAGGCAGAGTAACCAGGTGTCACCCATCCCAAACTAGCTGATATCTGGGAAGAGTTCAGTGGAACAGGGGAAATTTAATTTGTAGTTCACTAAGAAACCTGAGGTCTCAGAGCAGAGGTTGCATGAAAACAGACTTTAGTAAAACCTTTTTGAGAGGTGATCCCTTTAGTTTCTGATTTCAGCAGCAGTTTGTACCCTTCCCAGTTAGGTTAGTTCAGTCATTAGTGAGGCCTGTACAAATTACATCAAGCAGTAGTGCAAAGGTGGGAATGAGAGGGAAAGGCAGCAACAGCTTAAAGAGATTTTTGCAAACAGAACTATTTTTCCCTCGGGGACTTGACACCAATATAGTCTTTATCAATCACATTTTGCAAGAAGCAGAAGGATCTAATTGGGATAGTATTGTTTTCAGTTTCCTTTTTCCACAGAGAAGGGTAGAAGAATCTGGTAAGTGAGAAGGGGCTCTGTAGTATCATGGGTAGGCGGCAAATTTTAACTAAGTTCATATCTCTAATAAAATTTTTTTCCCTCTCTTATAGCATTGAAAAAGTTACACTGAAGACTAAAACATTTTACCGGAATAATGAGATTCCGTTTCCAAATATTTAATTAATTTTCTGAATTTAGATGTCTCCGTGTGGGTGTCCATGTGGGATCCAGGGACTTGACTCACTTCTTCACGTAAAGGGACCTAATGCCAGTTGAGATGTTGTAGGTTGTCTCTCCTTGTCTCCTGCTTTGGTCCAAATGAGTCTGAGGGTCTTTCTGTCATGCCCAGCAGCCCTGTATATAATGTCTTCAACACACTTCCACAGATTTTTAGGACAAATCTGTTGGATAAAGTGATTGGAACACATGTCCAGTATTCAGGAATGATGAGTTCAACATGTCCTTGAGCCTTTGGAGAAGGGAAAAAAAAATCAGCCCGAAATAGCCCAAAATATTGAGAAAGGGCTATCTCATTGCTTCACTACCCCAGGCAGATCCTGTTGTGAGCCACTCAGTGTGGTTGCTTCATACTCAACTGTGAGAAAATGTCAGCAGGAGCAAAGCTGTGAAGTCTGGTGATCAGAGATTTTGCCTAGAAAGGATTTAAATATGGCTTCAATTCTTAGCCTGAAAATTCTTTCAGCAATTTATTCATTAATGGTTTATAGTAAAAATGAACACACAGGCACACAACCAATGCACTAAAATGTGGTATGTGTTATTTATATGCCCATGTTTTTCACTCTCTGGACTGATGAATTCTGAATTTGTTGATAGAGGGTAAAAAAAAAAGAACAAAACAAACCAAACAAACAGGAAAAAGAGAGGGTGAGTGGCATATGTGTTTGTATTTCTACATCCCTTTCTTATCATTCTCAAAGCCTCGTGCTTGGCATACTCAACAGACAGGTAGGTGATTTGGATGTGAACACTCTAATGATAAGGAAGCTCAACCAAGTCCATACTCTCTGGACAATTGCTCCATCAGTAGAGCTGCAAAAAGAACAAGAAATAATGAACATTGTCTTCAGGGGTAACATTTCAAACATTTTGATATTGCCATGGTTTCTGGTTTTAGCTGAGATCAGAAAAGAACATCTTTTCTTGGTATAAAGTAGCTGCAATGATTCGAATGAAATCACACAAAAGAGTTTTCTGTGACGGAATTATACTCTATAAGATTTTCTGCAAAGGACAGTTACAAATATCTTAAGCTGGTATTTTTCTCGTCTGCTTCTTTTTGCAGTAATTGATCTCTTCTAAGTCCCCAAACAGTGTAAGATTCTGGCCAAGCATTTTACTAAAATGAAGTGCAGGAGACAGCTCTGCACTGAAGTAACACCTATTTTGCAACAAATCTGGATTTCTCTTTTAAAACAGTAGAACATACAAATACATTTAATAGAAAACACCTGAGAAACTTTGAACTTCATGTATCATGAATGTGAAACCAAAGAGCCATCCTAGCATCTGATTTTTAAAATTTTACTATTTACACAATTAATCCCTAGGCTAATATTAATAGAATACCGATCATAATAATACAAAGCTGAACTGCAGATGAATCAATTAGGTGTACCAGTTCATCTACCAGAAGGTACTCTTACATCAAAGGAAGGTTGCATCCAACCTTTAAGAAGAGAAGAGATATTACTAGTTTAATCAGCCTAACAGTGGTTTAAAACCTGTTTTTAAGGTTTCTTTGAATATATCTGCCATTGAAGAATGACATTTGTGAGAACATAAGCGATCTACATGTACAAAGCTAACTAGCTATCACTACAACAGAGTACATAGTATTTTCTGTTGTTCTCATGTTGGAACACACCAAAACTAGACTTCCATGTTTCATTGCAAGCTGTAATATCATAACCTTGAGAAATATGCAAGGACTTAGCAAATCAATCAACAGAATTATACTCTTCTTTTAATATAGCTCACTCTCCTCCTTGGTGATAGCAGAGAAGGGGCAGTTTGGATTAGTGTTTAATCAGTAGGTACTCTGGCTTGGTCTTGAAATGTCAGCTCTTAATCTCCCTTATTGTGGAAAGTGAAGATATTGGGATTTGATATAATAGCTTTGTCTGAGAGGTATAGTCCTTCTGTCAATACTCACCCTACAGAGAGGCTTGCTCATAACCCAGAGTGCTCTGCATTTCCACTGCCCTGGCCCCAGGCTCTATTTCCTGTGACTCAGTGGCAAATTCAGAAGTTTTCTCTGTGCATTTTTGCAGCCATTTAATTTAAACATGGGTTTCAAAAATATAAAAAAAATAGAAGTGTAGCAGTAAAAGACTAGTTTGGATTGTGAGTATGTTTAGGAAGATTGCATGAAAAAATTATTAATGATGTGTGTAGTAAAAGTTACACATACTCATAAAGGTGAATTCAACCCCATAAATATAATCTATTAAAACTAGGTACTCAAGCATTTTCCTCTCTGCCCCAACATATCTTTATATAGAGGGGGTAGTTAAGTAACTGATTTCTTGGAGAAGGTTGGACACATAAGAAAGGAGAGATCTGCCAATCTTTAATGACTTTTCTTTGAGCTATGTGGTGAAAGTGGGAAAGACAGATGAAAAGCCAGTTGGATCAGCAGAAAAAGTACTGGTTTCATGTATTTTGAATCCAAATACTAGCGTCTCTGGCTGCTTTACCATATCACAGTAAATCCTAAACTAATTTCTTAAAGGCTCATTGGCAGTCTTAGCTGGTCATTTTGTCACAGTGAACTTTTCAAGCAGAAAAGTTGGTAGAAAATATAGATAACTGATTTTTCATTTGATAACTTAGATCAGAGATGGTGTTGGAATGACCATGTCTTGCTAAGGAGGACTTATGAACCAGTTATATTTTCCATGAGTTCAAACTATACTAAACCTTTGTCCTCAGCTGTACCAGCTTTAATTATCTGAAATATTTTCAAGTATAATAGTAGTTGAAAGAGTGAGTGCCCTATTCAAAATTAAGTCACTGAAGTCTTGGAAAGATTCACAGATTATGTGCAGAGTGTAAGTGGCTTTGTGGGCACCTAGCACAACCAGGTTCTCAGACATCCATGCTGGAAGACTTCCAGGGTGCCCTGCTGCTGCCTCCTGTCCTCTGAAATTTCCTTTTCTCCCAGGGAATTGAAGTAAGGAATTAAAGGGGATATAAGGTGCACAGTATTTTGTCCAATTATATCTTCTTGATGAGAAGTGCTTTCAAATCTGTTAGCATGAATCTATCCCTAATGATTTCAGCACACTTTGTGGATGACAGCACACCAGCACTGAAGGTTAATTTTGAACAAACAACATGAAATTAGTGCAGGTAATGCAAAAGAGACTATTTTACATAATACTTCATAGCAAACAATATCACCGGCATCTTGCTTTCTAGAGTATTTTAAAAATGTTTTTCAAAGTAGAGTTTTCTTGATGTTTTTCTCATTCCATTTACATTCAGGTAGACAGTATTGCCATTATTTCAGATCAGAGTGCTATGTATTTTTCCTTACATGCTGATAGCAACAGTGACTTCAGATATCACACCTAAAAATACCACACCTATTTAATCTGGAGGACATTAAGCCTACATAAAAATGTGAAAGGGATAAAAAGCACATCCCTACTTACACTTAGCACAAGCTAGAGTGCAGATAACACACACCACCTTCTGTATTTGTTTATGTTTTTATGTTAATTCAGCGTAACAGAAATTATCTAATTTTCTGCAGAACATTTCTACACTCAAATTTTTTGGAGTAACCATTACCAGCACCACTGCACCCCACTCCAAAACCACTTCTTTTCCTTTTTGCTAAACATCATGGAAGGTTTGGGTATCAATGCCATGGTAGCAAAGGTAGAACATGTAGACTCAACAGTAGGTAGGACCTACTGCCATCAGCAGAGCCCAAGGTTACTTCAAATAGACCGTGGAGGACATCTCCTGGCGAATGGAGGATGGGGCATAGAAGAATCACATGGTCCTGTGAACAGTCCAGGGCTGTTACTGGGAGTATGAGATGTCCAAAGACTGGAGTTAATCCATTAAGAAGTTGCAACCAGATAGTAAGACCTGTGCAGAATACCTCACCATGGCACCCACCTTCACCACATCTCACAGGATTTCTGACGTGCTGTCTGAGGGTGGGATGCAGCAGTCAGTGCCTGGAAGGAATGACCATATACTCTCTGTGCACTCAAAGGTTTTTATTTGGGAATACCATGCAAGTGAAGAAAGAAGCAAGTAATTGCTCTCTGGGCAAACTATTCCCATGTTTGATCATATTCACAGTAAAAGTGTTTTGTTGTGTTCAGATTCATGTGGGGTTTTTGTGCCCATTTCCTTTTGTCCTGTCACTGGGCACCACTGAACATAATCTGGCACTCTCTTCTTTATTCTCTTCTGCCAGGTATTTATACATGCTGATGTTTCCCCTAAAACTTTTCTTCTCCAGTCTGAGCAGTTCAAGCTCTCTCAGCCTTCTCTCATATGTCAGATACTCCAGCCCCTTTATCCCTTTCATGGCCCTTTGACTCATTCCAATACCCCTGGGGAGCCCAGAGCTGAACCAAGCACTGCAGATGCTGGGTCCACCAGTGCTGAGTGGAGAAGAATCCCTTTCCTCAGCCTGCTGACTATGCTCTGCCTAAAGCAGGCCAGGATGCTGTTGACCATCTTTGCTACAAAGGCACATTTCTGGATCATGGTCAGCCTGCTGTCCCCCAGGACCCCCAGATCCTTCTAGTGCTGCTTCCCAGGCTATAGCACCCATCATGTACCTGGGTTTATTACTCACTGGATGCAAGACTTTGCATTATGACTTGCTCAATTTCATGACATTCCTATCAGTCCAATTCTCGAGCTTGTCCAGATACCTCTAAATGGCAGCACACCTGGCTGTTATGTTAGCCACTTGTCCCAATTTTGCATCATCTGCAAATGTACTGAAGGTGCAGTCTCTCCAAACATCTAGATAATTAATTAAGATGTTAGACAATATTTGCCTCAGTATTGATTCCTGGGATACTCTACCTAAAAAAGTGTGTACGAGTGACTAAAAACATTGAGGAAGACCTCTGTTCTACCCTGCATTTTCCTCAATTCTGTGATACAGTTTTAGTTGTACCGAAATAAAGTTTAATCATAACTTCCCTAAAACCAGAAATCTCTGTCATCACAATGTTGTTATTTTATGGTGTCAGTGATGCTAACCATATGTTTTCTATATATTTTTAGCTGACTACACGTTATTGAATACTAGCTAATTTTATACTTACTTTATTTATTTTAACACAAGTATAATTGTCAGGTGTGAAGATGGAAAATAAATTTTACCGGGTTATTTTGTATGAATGACAGAATGCCACCCTCAAAAGATTTGCAGGGTGAAGTGATATCTTTTTCTGGACTGATTGGAAAAATTTAGAGAAGATATAAGGCCCTTGCAAATCTGAAATGAAAGGTATGTGGTGCAATAGTTAGCATTGACCTTCAAAGGCAAATACAGACTAATTGCTCTGACTGTAACTGAACAGAGTCGACCAATTAAGGAAAAGTTAGCTGTGATGCAGAGGAGCAAGGGGAAGTAAACGAAGTTGTTGGAGTTCAGATCACATACACCAAGACAATGTTTTCTGTATATCACGTGTGAGATTCTTCTGCCAAGTGAGAAAGTATCATTGATTTTACCCACAGAGAGTAACGTGAAAAATGAGAGGAAGCATCATAAATCTCTACCAAATACTGTAAGTGAACTCTGTTCATTACCTCTTCCTCCAATCTCCATCAAAGCAGGTGGGACAAGAGTCCTCAAAAGAGAAAAAATTGGGCGAGAGTCCTAAAGGAGATGACGCTCAGAAAAGATGAATGGAAGTAGAGTAGTTTGCCTACAAGTGTGGATATGATGCCCTACATAGCTGCAAACAAGTTGGAGCTAGTAAACTAGTGAATAGTGAACTTTGTGGTGGATGCTGATTGGAATTTTTGCTTTGTGCCTCTCTCTCTGCTCCATGGTAACTTTGTATGTGAGAGGGAGTCAGAAATGTCGCCTGCCTGCTTAGGGAGGATTACATTGTCTCTCATCTTAATGAATAAAAAACTGGAGAATATTTGCTGCCTGCTCATAGCCAGCTCAGTTATGCAATGCTGTGGGCAAGGAGTGATGGAACTTAAGGAGACATCTGGCCTTTGGAGACTCTGACCTCAGTTGTCCCCGAAAGGAGCTTTCCCTACTATGGCAGCGATTGCTCTACAACCACTCTATGATTCAAATCTCTAGGCTAAAACATATTACAAAGAGAGCAGAAGCTTGCACTTTTGCTTCCATGATTGGTAAGAGGGTGAAAAGGGAGAGAGAAGTACCCCTGTCTAATCCAGGATAAGTAGTCTGGCCCTCTAACAATCATCTACAGGTTAACAGTGGAAAAGA
>VZRE01008341.1:35624-50023 GCA_013396775.1 Cephalopterus ornatus | reverse complement strand
AGGAAAACGTTTTAGGGTGAAGTGTTTGTGTAGATTTGTATCCACATCACCATGGCTGGTTAAGTGATTTGACATCTTTAGAGGAAAGTGATGGAGAGTCAGTGTACCAAGAGATGTAACTCTTCCTCCAAACCTTTCCCTAGACATAATGAAAAAGTTGCATAAATTTGATTTGTGAAATTAGATTACTCTGCTTTTATTTTAACCTTTTTCTGGTGCCAAGGGTGATTTCAATACTAAAACCTGTAAAAATATTTTCCTCATTTTCCCATTTCCGTACTTTGGAGTTTCTTTTCTGAGTGGGGTATAAATTGCCCCATATTTTATAATTTTAGGTTTACTACCTAGGTAGAACTCAAGGACTATCTAAGCCAAAGTTTTATTTTTGTCCTGATGTCAGAAACATCTTATTAAAATCCTGTGTCTTCTTGTAATAGAACTGTTCTGTCTGGCAATATTTTTTTGGTACTTATTAGTAAGAGAGTACCTGGAGTGACACCATGTCATTGCAAACTACAGGGCTGAAGAATTTAGGAAGAGACAACAGTGGAGTTCCCAAAGCAAAAGAAAAAAAGTCAATTTTGTCATTACTAACTCTGAAGCTTTTATGGAGAGACACAGCGATTTCTTTAGAAGCTTCTTATCAGAAACTGCTTTAGATTTCTGGAGCTCAGTTCCTGGGGATACTTTACACATCATTACTTTTCTCGTAGTAGAGTGTATTTCACAACTAAAATTGTCTTTTAAGTATTACACAGCACAGCAATAGTAACTGGGTACAAAGAGTTATTACCTGCTGCACAGTTTTTTGTGCTGGAAGAGTTCATCCCAAACTGCTTCTAACTATGTAAGAGCTCACACCTCCTTGCCTGGAAAGACCAACTGGTCGGGTCTGTGAATAAGCATACATACATTAACAAATAGATTCTCTCAGAAAGGGAGTTGGGGGTGGAAAATATTAAAAAATGTATATTAAAAAAGGAGAAAGGGGATCAACAGTTTTCTCAGATTTTAATACGAACTCTTTTACTATTACATGCTATGGGGAAGATTATAGCAAGTTGATTAGCTGCTAGCCTGGTGCTTGCTGGTGTAACTAACATGTTGTGCCACTGGACATGCTGTGAATATTTAGCAGGTTATACCACATTTATACAGTTTAGGTGGCCTGTAGCAGGTCTGCACAATCTGTTAAGAATGGTTGAGTACACACACTTTTCCATGAGAGCTTTGGCAAGTGAATCACAGTGAAACCAGCAGTAGGATTTGCAAACAAGAGTTTCGTGCAAGAGCAACCATTATTCCACAAAGCAGGAAGCTTTCCCGTAAGGTACCGATCCCTTGCATAGTGAAGCCAGTGTGTATCAACACTGATGGAGTGGGAGCACATCCAACAGCCAACACTATGAACTCCTATAGCTTGCAGCAATATATACCAAAATGAAAAATAGGCAGATATCCATCTTCCAGCTTTGAACACCTGCAGAAGAAGTGGTAACAAATTGATTAGTAGTTTGTTTGGGTTTTTTTTCTCCTTGTCTAATCAGCTGCAGTAAATCAATTGTGCCTTGTAGAATCCAAAGCAGGATAAGACAAGTTTCTGACTTGATTCAATTTCACTATTTAATTTTAAAAGTCAGCAAAAGATATTTTTAATGAAACATTTATTGAAATAGTTTGCTTTGTTTCATAAATGTTAACATCATCTATATTGACATTACATGTAATTATGAATAGTGTTTCTTGTAAAACACAGGGTTTTCCCCACTCTGATAGGTATTCTAGGAGTATGTTTGTATCATTTTAGTAGAAACTGCACTAAAATTGTTGATGTAAGTGTGCAGAATATAATGTCTGTAGCTTATTGTCATTCCTCACGTAAATACCAAATGACAGAAATTGCTTGGCTAGTTTATATTAAATAACTGGAACAGTGTTTGTGCCTAGCTAAAAAATAATCCTTTTCAGTTACAGGAAATACTGTTGTGATCCCATTTATTGTGATACTTTTAGATAATGAGACTAGAACATCTAAAGACACATTCTCTGGATTTCATCTGAATCTCTTTTTATATAATTTGTAAATGTAATGACATACCTAACACCTTGAAAAGAGTGAATATAACAGTGGTTTTTGTAGAATGGTTTTACTTCATTAATCCAAATTTCGATTGGCTCTTTTTCTATGTATTAGCCAAATAAACATCTGTAAGTATCAGTGACTCACATTATTATTCTTGGTTCAAGCAAGACATGGCAGAATTACCTTGAGCCCTCTATATAATAATCAGAAGAGCTATGAGCCCCACAAGTATTTGCCACCATGTGACAAGGTTAGATGCCTTGTTTCCAGTCTTTTATCTACACATTTCAGTTGTGAGAGTGGAGAACCAGACAACTCAAAACATAATCCGGACTAGCCAGGTGCCAGAGCACAGTGAGGACCAGAGCTGCTCCTCAGTTTGTTTGTTGTTGCATCTATAATATCCTAGTCTAAATACAAGGATGTTGTACAACAAAGTGTTCAAAGTCTTACCAGACTCACAATATAGTCAGTGAATAAAAGTAGAAATGCAAAGGTAAAAAGTAGTTCAAAAATGTAAAGGTTAAGACAAATCAGTGTTGGCCACTTAGTTTCTGCAGCCCTTATGCTATGTTTACATATTAATAGCTGTTCTGAGAATCACAAACTTGATACTTCATAGAATCAAAGAATCATGGAATGGTTTGATTGGAAGAGACCTTCAGAGGTCATGTAATGCACCCCCCGCTGAAATAACCAGGAACATCTTCAAATTGATTATGTTGCTCAGAGCACCATCCAGAGTGACCTGGAGAAATTCCAGTGATGAGGCATCTACAGCCTCTCTGATCAATCTATTCCAGTGTTTCACCACCCTATGAAACAAATTTCTTGCTTCTCTAGTCTTAATCTAGACTCTTTCAGTTAAAAAGCATTACCTCCTGTGGTATTCCTACAGGCCCTGTTAAAAGGTTCTTCCCCATCCTTCTTATAAGGCCCATTTAAGTATTGAAAGGTCACAATAAAGTCTCACCAGAGCCTTCTCCTCTCCAGGCTGAACAACTTAAACTTTGATAATTTTTGTGGCTCTCCTCTGGACTCACTCCAACAGGTCCATGTCCTTCCTGTGTTGGGACCCCAGAGGTGGATGCAGCACTGCAGGTGTGTCTCACCAGAGGAGAGCAGAGGGGCAGAATCCCCTCCCTCACCTGCTGCCCACACTGCTTTGGATGCAGCCCAGGACACACTTGGCTTTCTGGGCTGGGAGTGCACATTGATGGCTCGTGTCTAGCCTCTCACCCACCAGCTCCCCAAGTCCTTCTCAGCAGGGCTGCTCTTGATCTGTTCATCCCCCAGCCTGTGCTGATACTCGGGGTTGCCACAATCCAGGTACAGCTCCTTGTACTTAGTCTTGTTAAATCTTGTGAGATTCCCTTCAGTCCACTTTTTGAGTTCATCCAGGTCCAAGTGGAATGCATTCCACCCCTCAGGTGTGTTAATGGCACCACAAAGCTTGGTGTCATCTGCAAACTTGCTGAGGGTGTGCTCGATCCCACTGTCCATGTCATTCACGAAGGAATTAAACAGCATTGGTCCCTGCACTGGTTCCTTGTCTTACAGTACTTGATGTGACAACTTTAATGAGCTTCTTTTAAGATAGATTCTTCATATGAAATCAAATAAAGTTCATCTGAGTTCTCTACGTTCTTCTCTCACTGCAATTCTGTTTTCTCATACAGTACATTAGTAATTTTCTAACTTTGAGCAGTAAATTCTGTGACTTTTCTGTTTTCTTCCCACTCTTCAGTTTTCTTATATAACAGCAGTATCTAAAAACATTTCTCACATTCATCTCTGAATGCCATATGAATAGTCCAGTTTCAAATCTGACTGTGGTCAGCTGTCACAGGATAGCACTACAAAGAATCTGGTGTAACTTTGATGTAAGCTACAGAGTCATATCCATTCCTAAATCTAAATTCACTTGATAGTTTAGAGATGTAGCTATAGTCAAATTCAAGAATAAATCCTTTGTTCCTTTCATCTGGAATTTCAACGCTTGCTTGGCACAAAGTGGTTTCTGTAGGTAATGGCTATTGAGTCTCACCAGCAGGCAAGCTGAAGAGTTCATTCACTTTTGGAAAGGTCTGTAACATTTCTCCAGAAAATCTGCAAAGGTTTGTGGTATATTCCTGTGGTTTTTGTTATAACTTTCTTATTCTTTTTCTGTATGAAACCGGTAGACATCTACAAATGAAAATTATTATATGATGAGCCGGATTAATGCAAACCAGACTCATAAGTGTTTGTCCTAACTGTAACTTGACAAATTGAGACTGAATATAGATTTAAGGGGCAACAAGATCATGAAATTGTAAAATGGTCACCAGCTTAGGTGACTATCAAAGTCCAACTGTTCACCTGCTAAATTGCTTCTTTTCATGTAGTTGGTAGCCATTCCTTTAATTTTCTGTAAAATCATCTGCACTTTTATTGAGAAAAAGGGTGATTAAATTTAGTTTAGAATCATAAGGATAAGAAGAAGGATAAATGTTCCACACTCCATCTGTGTATTAAATTTTTAAACTTTCTTCTCAAGCTCTTAGGCGATAGCTTTGAATACTGGCATAGATCTCTTATTAAGGCTTCATAAATCATGCCATCCTTTCTAGAATACTTTTAAGATTGGAATGCCAACTAATGAAGTCTCCAAAACTTACACAGCACTGATCATCCCCCAGAAACAAACAAGGCTATATAAGTGAGCAGTCTTCTGTTCCTGACTCACAGGAGTAGCAATGCAATCTAGATCTGTGTATGAATTTATGGGGGACTTCCACCTCTGACAGGCAGTTTGGTTACAGCTCCTCTTTTGAAGATCCTCCTGAGACCTGACTAGAAAAGCTGCAGTCATTCTGTGCCAGCTGGCCTCCATTTTCCCTAACACTTTTCTGGTACCTTTAATTTATTGGTGCCTCTGAGTATACTTATCATGACCTGCAGTAGTTCTCAATGGTGCTTCAGGGTGCTTTCAGATCTACAGGTTTCTTCTGAAAGGGACATGTCTTTGTGCATGCTTAAGTGACCTAAAATTTCCCCTTGTCAGAATGATCTCTGCATAGTCATTTAACAGTATTTCCCAACTACTAATTCCCTAAACATATCCCAGGCTGCAAGTCCCATAAGACTTCCCTACATTGCCCTCTTTCATTATTCCCTAACACTGCAGAAGTGAAGAATATGAGCATGTTGGCATCACTCATGTAGCAGAAATCCTCTTGTCCAATGTTGACTTCATACTCATACACTAAATATTATATAAAACACTAGTCCTGTAAAAACTGTGTGATGCTCAGGATCTCTGATGTGTTACAGGCTTTCTACTGAGGGCAGAAAGTACTAATCATGATGACAGAGTTGGTAATAATCTGTTTTGCTTGGACAAAGCTGAATCAGTTTATCCTCTATTCCTCTTTCGTTAATGAGGCTTCTGGGTCACAGTCCCAATGGACTGCTCCAGCAGCCAGTACATAAATACTCTTTTCCCATGGCCACATACTGCAATTGTTGAGAAAGGTATCCTAGCCCTGAGAGTATCTGCTAAGGGTACATTTAATCTTTCTTTTTGCAACTGGCTTAACCAAGGTCATCTTAACAGAGCTCGATCCAATTCAAGAGTTTTTGTCATGTTATACCTGTGGAATGAAGCCTGTAGTTACAAATTATTTAGTCCATTCTTGTGTATGGCTCCTTTTAAACAAAAACAGTTGACCTACACATGTCAATAATGATTCAGGAGAAGAAGGGAACAATTTTCATACGTTTATTAAAAGATGTAAAGACTATCTACTTCTGAGAAGCATTCCAAATTGGAATCTGATTGGTCTGGGTTTTAATAATGGATGTCTTGAAAAATTGTCAGAGATCTTTTAATGACAGTAAGCTATCAGGCCAAATTGTTGGGCCCTATTTTAAAAATTGCACCCTCTAAACTTTGAATTTTGCACTACTGCCCATGGCCAGAAATGTATTAGAGATTAAATATCCCTTTCAAAATCTCTAATAGCCTTTCATTTCATACTCATTTTATTCCTTCTATTTCTTAAGAAGAACCCTTCTTTTTTCTCACACAGCTAATTTAGTAAAGAATATCTTATTCTAGTTCAAATTCTAATACAAAAAAAGAATATTTGAAGTGAAGTTGAAAAGGTAAGGAAGAGCAAAGAAATACTAAATGGCAGTTATATTTTTCTGCCGTAATTTCTTTTTCCTTTGTTCATGCATGTTGATGGCATAACATACCCAGAGCTGTGCTGTTGTGTTTTGCTGGTATAGCTTTTCAAGCCACTGACATTATCAAGTAACTACCATTCTATGGAAATCTTTTTTTTCTGCATAATTTTCTACTGTATTGAATTAATTTTTTTTTTCTTTTTGCTCCACTTTGTCTAAGCTTGATATTTGTACTAAATTCCTACTATTTTTTTTTGCTTGCGCTCTAATGACATTTTTGGTTCAGTCTTACTATAACAGTGTTTTATGGTTGCAAGAGGATTTTAAGTTTTCCTGTCACTCATGGAATTTAATTATTTTTTTTTTTTTAAAGAAAAGTACATTTCATCCACAGTTATCAGAATGTGTACTGCTTTTGTAGGTGTGTGTTTGTAAAACTTAGTTTTCTCTGATTGATAGATTCAGGACAGTATGCCTCATGTTACACTTCAGAAATCAAATAATAAAATTTTTCCTTGGCTACCACCTGTTATCTGGCAGATTTAGATAGCTGCTATTGTTGATCTCTGTGAAGGGTTGCATCTCAGTCCTACAGAAAAATACATATAATGTGAGTGCTCTTCCCCAGAACCATCAAATGAATGAGGCATGTATCTTCTGACAGGTTTTGTAAGCATTAGAATATCAGGAAGAAAACTTTTTATGAATCTTATTATGTACTATCTGTTTCAACAGTGTACAATACTTAATCTTGTAACCTGCAGTACAAGAACTTCCCATATAGGAATTCTGACCAAGCAATTTCCCATCCATCTTAAAATAGTGTATTTTGAAACAAAATGTGAGTATAATTAAATGACAACTTACCAGTGTTTGAATGAACTCATGAGATCTTTCGAAAATCTGTATACTACTGGCTTTTTGAAGCTACTTAATATAATTGAAATCAGTGATCCCCTGGTCTTTTTAATTTGTTTCTGTGGATTTTAGTAAGTTGGTTGCTTTGTGAACGGACAATCCAGTCCTTGAATCCAAACTCATGAAGACCCTCAGTAAAGCCATGGTCATCCCCTTGCAGGCATGCCCAAGGTGCTCAGAAGTGTCTATGGTAACAGAATCTTTGAAAAACAAGGTCAATTAGATGAAGGGATATATCCCTGAAAAAACCTTGGTAAGACTGGTCTCCTTTAGGCCAATGACTCTCTGAAGGGAAATCATTGTGCTAAATTACACACCACAAGCACTCAAATATTCTGCAGAAGCACTGGATAGGAAGAGGATGCAATTAGCTGCAATTTCCTTATGATACTGACTTTCTTAAGAATTGCCTAATATATGACTATTAGCATTGATGATCTATGAGCATTAAATGATCTATTAGGAGAATTTCAACTGGATTTCTTTGCATATGACCTGTGTATGAAATCTTTAATTATAAATACGTTTTTTAAGTTTGTGCTGTTCCATCTTCATGGAATTATAGGACAAAGAAAGATTTGATATAGATAAACTATGAATCTCCCTTTAATTTACTTAAAATAAATCTAATATGTTAGTTAGTACTATCTTAGTCCAAATTCTTCTGGTTTCAAAGAGCAAATGCTATAAGGTTGAAGATTGTATAGTGTAAGTAACAGGCATTGTAAAAGACCAGATTTTCATTTTATGTACAAAATGTGGGCTCAGCCTTAGTAACACGGTTATGTGCCACACCTTAATAGTGAAATCTTTTACACAAGGTTTGTGAAAAACTTTATACAACTTTATTTAAAACTTAGTAGATTTATTTTACTGCAATGTAGAGTAGTGATTGCATTGCATTAGTAACAGGACCATAAAGAGGTATAGCTTTTATATTCACCTTCAGATAACATTTAGAGATAGAGCTGAGAGGAAGGAGTGAAAGAATGTGAACTTTTGTTTGTATGCTGTTTATTTTAAAGTGTTTATTGAATGATTGTCCCAGCTTACTAGTGGACAAGAGGCTCAAGGTACACACAGTAGTTTTTATTTATTTTCAGGCCTGGAAAAACAAGGAACTTTGATTTTCCCTCTCCTCTGTTTCTTTTGATCTGCCACTCAGATTTTCTGGGGTGAGAGTAGATGCCCAATGTTGTGTTTATTCAATGCTTGTTCCCTCTGCTAAGGCCAGCCAGGCTGCTCTGTCAGTTTGGCCAAGTAATACAGAGTCTACAGGTTTAGACTCAACAAGTTAGACTTTCATTCCTTGTAGCTCTGTACTAATTGCTAAACAGAGCTAGAATACCAGTTTACCAAGGTTTATAAATTCAGGGTACATTTGAATATTTCTACTATTAAATGTACTTGAAAGTGATATTTTGATTAAAAATGAAACAAAATAGGAGTTAAAACCTGGGTTGGTACATGGTGAGTTGCCTGTTTCTGAGACTCAAACGTGGAACATTTGATTTCAGCAAAACAAAAGCTCCTGTTATTTATAAAGACACTAAGGTGGATGTGAAAAAAAGTTGGTAATGCTGCACCACTCTGATTTATATGAGCAATTCATTTTCTAATACTTCATTCTTATGTCTTGAAGCCTGTCCTACATCTCATCATAATGGCAGTTTTGTTTGTCAAATGGGCTTGATGATGAAGTTACCAGCAGTAATGTGAGATCTAGATGCAAAAGAGATATTGATAGGATCTCTTTTTGGGTGTCCTATTCATTGATTTCCAGATATCAGAATATACAGAACTATTACAGTGAGTACAGCAGGTATTACTAATACAGCTTGTGGCCTAAAACCTAAAACTATTTGCATTACACTAGAGATTTGGGTTTCCCTGAGGTCTCTTGAATCTCCTCGTCCCCTCTGCCTAAGGTGGAAATTCAGATCTGAATAGCTGTTACTTATATTTAAAAGACTTATGCCTTTTGTTACACTTAATTGACCCAGAGATATTTCTGAAGTGCTCAGGGATACTGACACTTCCATTATATGTGGCAACTCCTTGAAGCTTCTTAGCAAACATCTGCCAGGGGCTGAATTTTCTGTCTACCTTTCCAGAGCATTTAAACTCCCCTGGAGCAGAGAATTTCTAAAACTCCTTATAAATCTAAAACCCTTTGTCAGTATGAGAACTTCCAACTCTATTATGGTAATTGGTGCCTTGAATGTAAAATGATGAGCTATATAATGTCACACGGTGCCTTCTTAGACCCATCTGTTTGTACTCGGACTGGATGATGACCTCAGACAATTAATCCTTTGGTTCCACAGAGACTCTTTCTTCTCTCAAGCTTTATGATTACGGCTGGTCTTATGGCTGTCTCGTTCTAGCCTTGCTTATGGAAAGACGCCCAGTGATTCAGGTACGGTTAATACACTGCCCTGCACCAGGAATATTGCTTGATATCTTTCAAAAATGAAACATTTGTCCAGCAAAGTGTGACAGACTTACTTCAGCATTACCTGTATTTCCACGACATAAAATCTTAGAGTTTTGACATCTACAATTTTGTTCTTCATAGGTTACAGTCATATTTGGAGTTCACAATGTGTGAAGAACATAAAAAAGGAGAAGCACTAAACCTAGCAATCACTGGGTGCCAACCACAGAAGCATTCATTATATCTACTAAGTATCTATTAATTAAATATTCATGAATAGTTAGTAGTTTTCAAAGGGTATCAATTAAGTCCTCTTTCCCTAGTATAATTTTTTAAATATTTCTAACTTTTAAACTTTAAACCCATATCCAAATGGAAAGGAAGCCTAGAAGACTTCAATACATAAGTTAAAATAGACTTTATCCCCGTTAAGCTTGATCTGCTTTATACCTTGTCAATTTTCCTTCATTGTAAAATGAAATACAGTGCAAATGTACAAAACTACTATAGAGGTACATTTATCTAATAAACTAGTATTTTAACCTTTTTTGCCCTTCCTTTTTCTTTCATATGTATGAGAAATTATAGAATATCAAGACTGCTCAATATTGTCTGGGAAAAATGACATCCCAGGTTTACATTTTGGTGAAAAAACTCCTAGTGTTCTGAAAAACTAAGGATAAATTCTAAAAGTTTAGGAAAAAATATTTAAAAATGTTTACCTGAGTCTCTTTGTTTTGTAGAGATTTTGAGACTAGCTCTTCCCCTTTCTAAACATTTTTTAATAATTGTAAAAGGGATGTATTTATTGCTAAAAAAAATTTTGTCTTATATGTCTAAGGATCACTAGTCTATGTTTTATTAAAAGCTTTCTGTGAAGCAAGAGAATATAGACTACTGGGACACTATGAAACTTGCAGAGTTTGCTGATTGACTTCTTAAGAGTGCAATCAGAGCATTGAAAAACAATCAGACAATCAGAGCACTGCCAACAGAATTAGGAAGGTGACTTCTTGAAAGCAAACCCAAACTATCAGTATGAATTTCTAATCTATTTTTTATACTTGAAAATGCTGTAAGCAGTCTTTTATTTGTTTAACTGCAGGCATTTAAACTGAGAAAGACACTACTGTGGTTAGGCATAACTTAATCTCACATGGGATTAATATTTTTCAAATATTTCAACTGGCAGATTTTAGGTTTCATGCATGTAACATGTATTGGATTGGTACAGTCAACTTTTTCTTCAGATTCTTTTGACAACATTCATATTATGTAGCACTGTTACATTGAAAAATCAGTTGTCTCTGGCAGGATACTAGACATTTCAAAGAAGGTGTTAGACTGACTTGAGAGTGGCAGCAGAAAGACTGCACCAAATCTATTGAATTAGGAGATCAGCTGTAACACTAGACAAAGCTATGCCCACTGTCATGTCTCAGGGAAAGGAATTAAAGTATATAGAGATCTTTTAAGCTTTTTCCATATTAAATATGAAGTACACTGGAAAAAGATTGACATGTGTTTATAGTCAAAAACTCAACTCTTGGAACTGCCAGAATTTGGGTTGTTCATGGACCTTTATTTTCACATCTTCTGGCATGCATTAAAAGCTTGATTTTAATTAACTGATCACAAACGTCCTGCTCCCCACCCAGACTCTTGTTTCCTGCTGTGCGCAATAGGTAGATAATGCTCCCTGAATGAGTAACTATTCATCAGTTTGTTTCTTTGTTATTGTTCAGTGTATGGTCCCATGTCACATTTTTAAGTTCTGCTCTGAAGACAGAATTTTTAATTTTCTCCTGGGCTTTTCTGTGGTGCTCATCACGGCAGTGTCTGAGTGCTTTACAAATCTTAATGAATTTATCTTCACAGCACTACTGTGCACTGCAGAAGAATTATTATTCTAATTTGACAGAGAGAGAACTGAGACAGAATAAATTAGAAAATATCCACTCTTCTTGACAGTCAATTTGAGGCCCTTGCCTGCTAGTTTTTCAGATGGTTTAGATACAGGATACATTTTAGTTTACACATGATACAGGATACATGCAGTGTTTCTTTCTTGTGTTGCAGGTATAGATACTTAATATTTTCAAACCACAGCAAGGGCTTGAAGTTCCGAGGAAGAGGAACACACAGCTAGTGACCACTTGTCAAAAGGTCTGTTTAAGTCATGTGGCTATGAGAGATCCATGAGACAATGAGTGTTACAGTTATTCAGGGCACCACTGCATTCCCCTGAATTTTTTAGACCATCCCTTCTTTTCATCTATTTTCTTCTATTGCATCCACTGCTACACTTCCATCTTCTGCAAAATTAATGTAAAGGTTATATAGCATCCTACTTACTCTGTATAATTCTGATTTGTCCCCAGAGCAAGCCGATCCAGAGAACAAATTTTGCGTAAAATAGATTTCCAAATTATAATGCAAAGACATAAGAAGGATTTATTAAGTTTGTGCAGCAAACATCAGTAGTGCTTTAAAATGTTTTTTTGCTTGTGACCTCCTTGTTTTTTTTTTTTTTTAAATAAACAAACAACAAAGCAAAACTGTGAACTCTACGTCACCATGTGCTCACCTGGATCATTCTGAGTCTTTAGACAGCTCAGAGCTGAAATGTGGCAATAGTCTCTTTAAAAGTTAACTGATAGTACAGACCATTTGTGAAGGATTTGCTGATAAGCCCAGGAACTCTGAGATTTGGGAATTCAAAGCTCTGATCTAATTTCTAAAGGAGATTGTGTCACTGCAAGCTCACGTCCCATTTTTTATATTTAGTCCTTTCTGGTACTTTCCCTCTGGTCTCTGACAGATCCAGTTTGGTTCCTTTCTTGCCATTGCTTCCTCAGGGTACCCCTTTCTCCCTGTTCATCACAGTTCTTATTAGTTTACTCAATCTGATCTCTACTCTGGAGTTCCTAATCAAGCCTCAGGCTCCACAGAAAGTCCTCAGAAAGAATGGCTTTCAAAATAACCTTTTGTGCATTGTTTTCATAGTGTTGCATCTTCAGTGACATCTGTATGTTCAAAAATCTATTTCTTATACTCCTGTTTAATGCATTGCTATTCAGAATACTGTTGTTTCTATGCTGGTTTAGCTTAAAATTTATTGTTTCTATTGACAAATAAGCTGCAAAAAGTAAAGAGCTTAAGATTACTGACTGAAAAAAATTGTATCTGTCTCTACCATGAATTTCTGTGTGCCCTGGATAAATCACGTAAGTTTGCTGTCACTTTCTACCTCAAAGACAAAGCAGGGGTACCAATATTTCCATTCTTTAACACACATATTTCCTTGTCCATGTCTAGCCTGCACATGCTTGAGATTATTGCTGAGATTAATTCCACTATTTTCACTGGTTCAGAAGGTGAAGTTCTTTCGCTCTTTGGCAGTGCTGTTGTAATAGGATCCTGGTCTCTGTCAGGGCCTTTGAACTCTATTATAGTTGCAGCAAGTAACAGCAAAGTGGCTGCAGTCATTACATAACACATAAAACATACATGGTGCTGTGTGAAAGATTAGTTATAGCAAAATTGCCTTTCTTTCCTGCACAGGAAAAAAGTGAAATTATTCATCTCAAAGCCTGTTTGATAAGACAGTAATGATATAAGTGAATTTTAAGAATTTATTGCATTTATTTTAGAAGGAGACTATTGTCTGTGTTTGAGAAGGAGAACATATCTGATATTGCCTCTGACTGTGTCATAGTGGTATCTACAGCAGCAGACATATGAAAAAATAGATATTACCAAGTTCTTATATAAAATTCCCTGAGAAATCCCACAGTCACCATTGTAAATCCCAGTTCATTCCAGTTTAAAAAACTGTATGATTTTGCATAGCAACAGGGGGCATAACTACAGCAGCACAAAGGTAAAACACTACTAAACATTTGGAAGAGGAGAAGGACAGGAAGAAATGTCAGCGAATGAATGCATGCAGTTAAAAGACGCACCCAGGAAAGTTTCATTTTCACTAGTTTTTCAATGATATGTTTCTGATTTTATTTTGCTGGGGGTTGGGAGCTGACTACACCAACACACACATACTAAGAAACAATCTATGGAAGATGTTTCTTAGTAACCCCCCAGGCTGCAGCAATTCTATCTTATCAACATTGGCTGTGCAGATGTATTTTATTTTCCTACATAAGCAGTTAAGCTCAATAATCCTATTACTGTAGCAAAGTAGGATGCAAGAATTCTCCAAAGAAGAAAAAAGACAAAACTAAATTAAACACATTTTGAGACATCAAAATAACCTTTAAAAATCTGCTTTATTCAGTATTTGGATTTGTGCATTTATTTTTCTTAGTAAATAAGGACGTGAAAAATCATTAAATGATTTGTAGTTGTTCTAGCATGAAGGACACTTGATGGGATTGTGTCATGGTTCTGCTCAATGGAAGTATCAGGCAATTGCAATTAGGGGAGTCTGTGAGGAAATCTTGTATCTGCAGCATCCTGCACAGATAGTGTGACCAAGCATCTCATTAAAAGCTCAGTGGAGACTGTGGAATGGCTGAGAGCAAATTGATTAAAGCTCAGCCTGGATAGTAATACTAAGAGAATGACAGAGGGGAAAGCAACTGAGGATATAGAAAAAATGTCAGCCTTTTGCTGAGCATGTGCATCCTTTAGCTGTCCCCTCAGCTGACTTCTGAGTTAGAGGGCATCTTGATAGATTTTCTACATCATTGTGTAGCTGCATGGATCTGGGTGGCATTTTATTTATTTTTAACTGTAGATCAGGGCACGATATTACAGTGGTCTCTCCAG
>VZRE01008341.1:0-35591 GCA_013396775.1 Cephalopterus ornatus | reverse complement strand
GATGAAGAATTAAGCTGCTCACATGTAGAGCACAGCATCATGCTGTGAACATTCCCTACAGGGTTTTTGTGCTTGTCCTTTGCTAGTTCCGGATAGAACAGGTGTGCTTATTTAAGCTGATGGTACAGAGCACTGGAACTTTAATAGTGTGGGATCTGACAGCTACAAGATGAAGCAGGGAGATTGCGAGGCAGTCTAGGCACACAACCTGTGGATAGTTCAGCTATCAAATGGGAATAATGCTACTCATTTTGGCATTTCTTAACTTTAAAAATATTCAAATGGAAGGCCCTCTGAATTTTCTAGTTTTGATTTTCTTATAAACAAAAAGCTGATCATAATGATATTTTCTATGGACTAACTTGATTATGTCATTCAGTGAGCTCTGCTGTATTTCCTTCATCGGAACAAGATCTGGTTTGGGTGGGGAGTGGGGATCAACAGAATTCCATGATCAGTACTGTGGCACTCTCTACATCACTGATAAAATGTCAGACTGTGTATCAGCTCAGTAACAACAAGGCTAGGATAGGGAAAACTACATGTCTGAAAGTAGTTTCATTTCAAAACAGGTGGAAAGCAGTACGTTTCACTGTACCAATAACAGTCCCTGCCTCAGCCAGGGCTTCCACAGAGCTTTGGGTGGTGGATGCAGCCCTCCAAGCCCTAGCATACAGGGAGCAGCTGGGCCCTCTCTCTGATGCCAGGAGTGATGGCCTTCTGTCCTTCAATGCTGGCTTGGAGGAGCTGTGTCTCCAAGAGGAGTTACAGAAGGAAGTGAGCAGGTTACACTCCATCAGAAAACTTAAAAGGGAGATTGACAGGATCTCCTCCGACATGCAACAACTTGAAGAGTCCTAGGCTCCTCCACCTGCAGTGGAGTTGCAGGCAGTGCCCACCCCTATTATTCAGTTAAGTGCAGCCTTTAGAGAAGGTGAAGGATGCGAGATCATGACTTCTGACTTCAATAGGAAGGGTTCTGCCCCACCTAGAGCTTAAAAGCACATAACAGATTCATCGCCCTCAGAGTGGGAGAGGGCACAGATGGGCCTTCAAGTAAAGGGTTTGGGCCACCTGACCCTAAACCATGCAAGACCCCAAGGAACAAGTGGTAAGTGATTGTAATGGGCACCTCTGTGCTGTGGGGAACAGTGACACCCCTCTGCCAATCTGACCTGATCCACATGGCATCCTGGCCTGTCCAGTGGCATCCTGGGCTGTACCAGGAATAGTGGGGCCAGCAGGACTAGAGAGGTGATTCTTACCCCGTACTCAGCACTGCTAAGGCCACACCTTGAATACTGTGTCCAAATCGGGGTCTATCAGTTTAGGAAGGATGTTGATTGAGGTGGTGGAGTGTATCCAGAGAAGGGCAACAAGGCTGGTGAAGGGACTGGAGCATAAGTCCTATGAGGAGAGGCTGAGGAAGCTCAGGTTGATTAGTCTGGAGAAGAGAAGGCTCAGGAGAGACCTCATCACTCTCTACAACTCCCTGAAAGGAGGTTGTAGCCAGGTGGGAGTAAGTTTCTTCTCCCAGGCAACCAACAGTAGGACAAGAGGGCACGGTCTTAAGCTGCACCAGGGAAGGTTTAAAGTTACACTTAGGAAGAAGTTCTTAACAGAAGGATTGGTTGGGCATTGGAATGGGCTGTCCAGGGAGGTTTAGGAGCCATAGTCCCTGCAGGTGTTTAAGAAAAGACTAGATGTGGCACTTAGTGCCATGGTCTAGTTGACAAGGTGATGTTCAGTCAGAGGTTGGACTTTATCTTAGAGGTCTTTTCCAACTTGATTGATTCTGTAATTCTGTGATCATCATGAAGTTTTCTGCCTGTGGGTATATGATCTAGGATGCTGTGGAGGGAGTGTCAAAGCTTGTCTAACCCTCTGCCTGCTACCCTACGTTGTTCTTCCATAGAGACACCAGGGATTTTGCCAGGGCAACCAGCAAGTGAATCAAGACCTCTACAGACAGGAGCAGTCTCACATTGGCAGGGCATAAACAATCCAGGAGGTACTTGCATTATATCAGTGACTACATCCTGACACAACTGCTAGTGCAGCCTGTGAGGAGAGGTGATCTGCTGGACCCCATACTTGCTAGTGATGAGGAGCTCATTCGGGGATGTGAAGGTGGAAAGCAGCCTTTGCTGCAGTGACAGTGAGAGGAGGGAGGCGGGCAAAAAGCAAAATCACAACTCTGGACTTCAGAAGAGCAGACTTTGGCCACTTTGCTTGGCAGAATTCCAAAGGATAAGGCCCTGGAGGAAAACAGAGCTCAAGAAAACTACTTAATATTCAGGGATCACCTTCTCCAAACTCAAGAGTGGTTCATCCCAACACATGGGAAGTAAGACAGAAATGCCAGGAGGCCTGCACTGATGAATAAGGAGCTCCTGGGAAAACTCAAACACAAAAAGGAAGCCTGCAGAGGGTGAAAAGACAGGCAGGTGGTAGGAAAACCAAAGTACTGTTTCAGCATCCAAGGAATAAAGCTAGGAAAACTAAACTCCAAATGGAATTGAATCTAACAAGGGATGTCAGCAGCAACAAGAAGGAGACACGTGACAAAAGCAAGGCCAGGGCCTGCTGCTGCTGAGGCAGGGGACCTGGTGACGCAGGACATGGAAAAGGCTGAACGCAATCTTTTCCTCAGTCTTTAGTAGCAAGGCTAGCTCCCAAGAATCCCAGGGCCCATATAACACAAAAAGGAGAAGAAAGGAAGGAGCAAGTAAAATATGGAAGATCCTCTTCCTTGGATTTGGTTAGGGAATACTTAAGGAAAATGAGGTGCACTCATGAGTGCTGAATGACCTACCTATGTCACTGCACGACCACTCTCAACGATCTTTGATCAATCATTGTGATGGGGAGAGGAGAATCTGGGGATCTCTGTGGATATCAAGTGTTGAACATGCACCAGCAATGTGCTCTTGTGCAGGGGGAATTGGATCAGGTGATCTCCACAGGTCCCTTCCAACCTCAGCCATTCTGTGGTATGATGAGGAGTAAATGACATTATACTTTCTGATCACTTTTTATAACTTATTATTATTTTATAATACATTATAATACATAAGGTACATGTAGTTTTGCTATAGCTTTTCCTTATGCTGACAAGACACATCATTCTTGTCTGTTTCTTAGGGCAGAGACTAGTGCATGGCACTGGGTATCATAAAAACTTTACAGTTCTAAAAATGAACGCTACAGGCAGCTAATTTAGAAGGAAAAGTAAGTCAGCAGTCACATCTTTCAGACTGTGAGCATTTCCCTGTGAGTGATAACAGGGCTTATGCCAGGTGGGTAGGACTGGTTAACATGAAAGGTTCAGCTAGATGTGAGGGGGAATTGCTATGATATGTTTAAAAAGCTCAAGAAAAGAGCACTCTTGTAGGAAGTTGGGGTTGGGATACTAGGACAGTTCAGTACAGGGGAGAAAGGTTTACAGATCAATGTATGTCTCTTTAGGTTCACAGCGGATGAGTCTGGAGTGACTGATGGGCTAATATTGACTGATTAAAACTGGCTACAAGTCACATTTACTGCAAACAGTGACATTTCTAATGCAATATGACCAGTCTGGCAGATTTCCATCCTTCAGAAAAAAAAAAAATTGTATCTGAATGAAGAAGGAGTACTTTGTTCTATTATATAATCTTCTCACATTGATTTTTTTTTTTCCCCTTTAAGATGTTGTGTTCTGGCCATCTGGCTGCCTTGTACTTCCTTTGGATCTGTTATTGAAGAAAACAAGATAGACTGTTGAAAAGACTGGCATTATTTAGCACATTATTGAATCTCAAAGACATTCATACTTGAGTTTTTCACTCTTCTGATAAGCCTTGTCAGGAAGAAAAAGGATGGAAGTTATTGCATGTGAATTTATCAGTGTTTGTTTACTGTGAGTGGAACTTTCAAAAGTTTACAGGTGTGATCCTGAATTTCTGAGTCTCTCTTCAAAAAATTATCCCACATTAAAATCAGATTGCCTAAACTATTTAAAACAGTATTTAAACACCCATTCTCTTGGTTCTATGACTAGTTATCCAAAGATAGAAACAGGCACTAGCTCGTACTTCGAGAAGGATCTATGTATAGTATGTACCTAACTTTATAATCCCACATCTACTAATGAAACATGTTGGAATGATTCAAATAAGAGAAGAAAAACTGTTGTCAAAATCTTTTTGGAAAAAGCTGATTGTTCAGAAAGGAATAGGATGTGGAGTATATGTTAAAATTGACATCACCTGCTTTATATAATTTACAATCTGGAAGCAAGTGATCTTGAACGGTTATGGATTATTTTCTAACAGGTAAAGCAAATACCAGCATCTTTTATGTATCATGTAAATGCCATATATCACAAAATGTCACTAAAGCACTGGGTGAGCAGCTCATTGCACAATGATATGTAATATGTAGGGTGGAAAAAACAAGAATTACCAATCTGAATGGCATGAAAGCCATGGGACTTTTCTACCAGTACTGCAGTATGTTTGAAAACTCTAAGAATAAGGAATTCAGAATAAAGAACAGAGCCTTGAACTTGATCCAAGATGAGGGGAGAGCATTCTATATCAGACATTATTTTGTAATGTGACGTGTTTATGAGTTTGGAGTTGGATGTTTGCTTATTATATCCAATTACCTATGCATGAAAATGGAGCTCACTCTCACAAGATATACTTGAGGCTTCACACATGGATTTATGAAGATGTCATACTAAGCCACTGTAACCCTCCAAATTCCATGTGACCTGTACAATGCAAATTTAAGGCCAATAATGGTGTCAGTTGCTGACATCAGTATGCCCTGGCTGCCTAACGTTGATTTCTGTGTATTCTTCTCATATAGGTCAGATTTTTCAGTTCTGATGAGCTCACTGCCTATTAACTGCCACAGCTCTCTCTGGATCCATGTCCAAAACATTGCAGGGGTACTGCTTGATCCAGTTTTTAATACACCAAAAATAGTCAAAACCCAAAGAAATGCAAATTTTAAGCATGGCAAAAAAGGAGCAGAAAACCTTCTAAAATCACCTTAATTTTGTGGTATAGTTTGATGGTGAAACATATATGCTTTAGAGGGATATACATGTCTGGGTCTTCATTAGAGAGAAGAGACACTCACTGCTATCAAAGATGAGGGAGTTTCCTGAAGTCTTTCAGAGATAACACTCCTAACGAGGGAAGAGAAGGATATATCTCCACGTTTTATGCCCAACTCTTACTCACTTATATCCATTATAACAAGTCTATGAAAATAACTAACTAAAAGTGCATTAGTGAATTGCAATTACATGAGTTGTATTGCAAGTTAACTTTAAAAGTAGCGTGAATTAGTCTCTCTTATATGGCATACTAACCTGAAAGCTAGTAAAGCTAAAAATCACTGACTACTGTATGTCTCTAAAATAAGAAAATCTTAAACATAAATGGTGTTTGGAGTCCATAGTTTATGCTGTCCATCTTTCTAGAAAGTTACCCATACAGGTGTCTTGCTCTCCCACAGCCTGTATATTAGTCTCCAAGCTGCTTTTAGACTGGTTTAACAATTAATAAGAACTATGATACTTGAAAATTTAAAACATCTTTTTCTTCAAATACATTTGAAGAACAAAAGTCTTTCTTATTAATTATTACAGCAGTATGAAAGCGGGTTGGAGACACTGGGATTTTAATCTGGTTCTCTCAGAAATTTTAACTTTCTGTCAAACAGATACCTGGTAGTACCAGGAAAATAAATGGTGAATGTAATTTTTTTTAAATTATTTGTTTTAAGTGATTGTAACCTCTAGGTCAAGTTTTGGCCATCTTGAACCATCTAAAATTGCTAAGTTTGTCTTAGATCTACAGTCCAATATTAGCTTCTATTAAATGCTTGTCTTGTTAGTTATATAGGTCTATCATCAACATGTAACAATCACAAAAAGAAATAGTTGGTCTTTAAAAAGCCATTTAAAATAGGCATCCTTTGCCTATACACATGTTTTTTCACATCTTAGATTCCCTCTTGGCCAGATTTTGCTTAGTGAGAGGAGCTGGCTACAAAAAGATTGCTGTGTCCCTTTATCTGTTTGGAAAGCTCTGTCATCACCTACTCTACCATGTCAGTTAGTAAAAACCAAGAATGGCTTAAATTTAGGCCAGTTACCATACTGTATTCACAGGAAGGAACAGGAAACAAGCTGAAGGGCAGAAAGGCCAGGAAACCTGCTCATAATCTTACAGCTTTACGAAATAGTTTCCAAGCAGATGTGTGTTCCTTCTCTTTCTAAAAGCATTTGAATTCAGGTGTATCTGTATTTCTAGTTACGAACAGCAACAAAGGACAGGAAGAGTTTACATTTAAGAACTGGCAAGATCTCAGTATCACCTTTTGCTCAGTGGTACTGAAAGCTGCTGAGATGATCAAGCTGGTCATAACTGAGAAATATTCTTTCTAATTTTTGTCCAGTGGTTGCGTCAGAAAACAGAAGTATGTGTTTGAGCTTTAGTTGCTCTGTAAGCCCAAACCTTTAATATAAAGTGTGGCTGGCAAAGCTGAGCTGTATTATAGTCCTGACCTGTGTACAGCTGACTATGAAGTATGTTGACTTTGCCATAAATAAGTAACTTCTACCAGAGATTTGATGACAAGCAACTGCAAGTTGGTACAACCATAGATGGCCACAGCTGTTTGATCATGTGTTTTAGAGTTCCCTGGTCTGCTTTCTATCTAAGAAATGCTTGGTTTATCATACATGAAAGAAACATCTTTACAGTGCATTTCCCACAATCAACAAAACTCTTTAATGTCGAAATTAAGGAAAACTGATACACCCGTTGATCATTTCAGGTGAGGTATGAATAAGCTTAGTTACTGAGCCACTCTTTTGTCTAAAATAGAGCCAGCCTGACTACTTATTTGTGTAGGTATAACAGGAATAATTACTGTTCAACATTTTTTTATTTTAGGAAATAATGCTTATCAGAAAAATATCAGGTTTGTATTTTTTGACATATACAGGTTATCAGAAGAGTTTTCAATTACATGTTCTAAGCTAAGACATCCACTCCCTTCAATGTGTTAAAGAAAAGTTAGAGCAGGTACCCAAAGAGCTGTACCTATAGAGGCTCCATTTGAACTGATAAAGAGCTAATGAAGATGCTCAACTATTTTCATATGCAAATTATGAAGAGAACCTATCTAACGCCAGGCCACAAAACTGAGAACACAGGCAAAATGAGCAATTTGCCTCTTCATACTAAATTCATTCAGTTCCTGGACCCAAGAGAGAGGGATCAGCTAATTCCTAAAAAGGACCGAGAAATCTTACTTGAAGGGATTAAATGATTTTCTGTCTGCTTCTTCATTTTGTCTCCGAAAAGAGAGAGCTAAAGACAAAGGACCCTGCCTACCTGAAACCTTCTTGACTGGAGATTGCTTGCATTTACTGTGCAGTTTTAGTTTGAAGAATGAAATGGAGGGAAGTGCCTGGGTACATTTTGGGGCTTCTATTAATTCCTGTTAGAGTCATATACATAGAAATTTAGGAACTTCTCAGAGAACATGTTCTCAACAAATTAGATGTTGTACATGTGACACATAATTTTTTAACATGGTCTTTCTATGCACAATATATCCCCATGCCTAGGAAGGTTACACTGGCAGCACACTAGAACTTTTGGAAAAAAAAATTAGAACTCCACCACACCAGAGAATTTTGTTCATTATCTGTCACTTCCTGTAGCCAGTGAGTCCTCACAGGCCATGGAAAACTTAAAAAAGGAAATCAGTCATAAATGCAATGGTCTTTGAATTCATTAAGATCACCACTGCTCCGCAGGCCAATCCCTTCCATCTCTTTAGTAATCTGATCCCCTGTAAACTTGGGCAATCTATGAGATGTGCATTCTTTACAAATATATAGTTAGTTTGGGCCATGTTAATTTCTGAATGTTGTTATTCTACCTGTGAAATGACCCAGTTGCTACCAGAGCACAATCCTCCCATATGGTTGGCATGAGAACACATATACAGTCTTTTGTATTTATATATCTTCTGGTGACAGATATTTCCAGGGCTGACATTAAGGTAATAGATAAACCTGACACTATTGCTATTTTTCCAGGAATGGGGAGAGCAGGGCACCTTAATTACTTTTAATTACTTTAATGACTTTTTAGTCACTTCTGGCCTACGGGACAGTTACAGCACTTAAAAATTGCTCCTTTTCTTCCACCTTTCACTATTGCATGAGTTTTTTTAAGGCTAGTGTTTACACCTTTCTAAGACAGCTTAAAAGACACACAAAACAAAATCCTGTTAGAAGTTACAATGTACAGTGTATTTATCTTACACAAACCATGACATCCTTCTTGCCAAACTACCACATTATCTTATCTGTGTCCTGCCTAGCAGGAACGGCTTAGGCTCTTTACTAGATAAGGATTAACCACACTCTTTGCATCGCTTATTCTCATTTCTGGGCAAGTGAGTGGTACACTTTTTCACCATCACCTGACCTATGTGTTTTAGTTTTGGTTGTACTGTTTGGCCCAAACTAGCAACTATACCCTCTTGCCTTTAGCTTTTGAGAAGTCCAGCTCTTCAGTTTCGGTCAGTATAGGAAAACAAGCCCCCTTTCAGGTCATGCAAAGCTTCTACCAGCATCATCTCACTCCTCCTGCTTCCTTTGTTATCCCAGTTGCAGGTGAATCAGCCTGTGGTTGGAAGGAAGGTCCTCACTGCCTCCATGGAGCAAAGTATTACAGTACAGGTCTAGAATGACTGGTCTCTTGGCAAATATCTCTTTTCCTCTCTGATGCAACAGATGAAACACTTTTGAATATCCAATGGAGTTTAATGAGTTTGACAAAATAAAGCTATGACTGTTTTTCAGTGAGTGTTAACTTTTATAAATGTTACTATATGTCTATATTATTCACTATTTGTCTGGTTTTGGCTAATCTTGCAGAAAAAAATTGAGCTAGTAGACTTTCAGTCTGACTGAGGAGACCTCCAGTGTGACTTCTGTACTCACACAGGAAATGCAATCATTGATTATTCAGGAAAGACAAAAGAGAACAAAACCCCACAAAACTGAAATGAGTCTTCTTTATATTAATCTTCCTTTGCAAATTTGATGCACATGAAGCAGGCATAAGAATAAAATCACGTGCAAATGAACTCGGGGCAATTTTTTTTTCTTTTTTTCCCTCCAAAGAACCTCTGGGAAACATCAGCACTACAGACAACTAAGTGCGAGTTAAAATCTTGGTTTACTACTCAGTGGTAGATTAAAAATGTATGTCTTACTATAAGCTGCCTATTTTCATGCTGCTCATTCTTTTGTTTCCCCCCTGTGTGAAGCCATCTGTTGTGTTAACAGAACTACCTGGGAAATGAAGGCAACATGTACAGACACTAATCTGAATCCTGAAATTTCAATTTTTTTCAAGTTTTTTTATCAGATTAGTTCCCAGTTTTATTCACATGATGTTCCTACAAGCAGCTGTGTTGGCAATAGCAAGGATGGGGATGCAGGAGGATTCTATGATGCAGTAGGGCTGAGTTGGTGTGTTGGCTTTGGCTGGGATGGAGTTAAGAAATGAGAAGCAGCTAAGGCAAAAGTAGCACAGTATCAGTGCTGAATGTAGACCTTTATTTTCAGGAAAAAGACATTGCAGTGAAGTATGCACAGACTATGGAATTTCAACCATACCGGGGCTTTGATGGTGAAATTGAGTTTATAGGATCTATTGACTTTTTTTTCCTTCCTCATCTCAAACATCATTCAGGATAATAAAATGATTAATTTTTCAAGACACCAGCAGTCTTCTCTCACAACACATTCAATTTAAAAGCTTTGCTCATAGATCTGCTGTGATATGATATGTCAGTGCTGGCAGAAATATAAAAATGATGCCATCTGTTGTTGGACTGGATACAGACATCAATTTCTTTAAGTGGGCAACCAATCTGAATTGTTCACAGCAGAAGCAAACTGTTCAGGGTACCCTGAACATTCACATCCTGGATATTGTGATCCAATAGTTACTCAAATGTCATTCAGTAACTTAAAACATCTGATAATCAGAAATTAGACAAATAACTTTCACCTTTTTTGACATTCGAACCCTAGAATCAAATGTGAGTTTGCATCTGGCAACTGAAAATCAGCCTTAAGGCTTTACGATCACAGAGGATAATACATGCAATAATACATGTGAAGAAACTATTTTACATGTGTTCTATTCCTATATATCAAGTTATAATTTAGTTTTCCATCTCTCTTTCCTGCTATTGCTTTAGAGCAGTCCATTCCTGTGAAATAAAGGTGAAAACATAAATAGCATGATGGAAGAACAACTGTTAAAGGATTAATAAAAATTCTGTGAACCCAAAAAAAGGCCACGTTTGAACTCAGTGGCAATATCCCATGTCTTTTATACTATGTCAGTTCAAAATTAATGAGAGATAATAAAATAGACATGTAAAAAGATGATTATAATTATTGTAATATTGACAATTATGTTTATTTTGCCTATACATTCAAATAATTTCTACTCCTTTGACCCAAGAAACTCGGCAAAAGCCTGGAGTATTGCCAATTGTTCTAATTAGGGCAGAGGGTGCTGATGCACTTTTTGCAACTCCATTTATTTTGTTCAAAAGTAGCCTAGCGTTTTTCTTGCCTGTATTAACCCCTATTTTCCTGAATACTTGAAGAATTGAGTAAGAACATTTGTCCTGTGTTCATTATCTTATGCTATGTCAGCTGTGCTTGCATCTGAAACTCCTTCTCTTGACTATTTTTAGAGTAAAATCCTGGCCTTCGTGTAAGTCTTCAGCTTTACCTCAGGCTGTCAAGTTTTGTACCATGAACAGAAGGTGCATTTGGCTTTTTACTCCCAGTTCCCATTGACAGCTTTGGCATCTCCTGCTTCTGCTATGGCATCTCTCCCCATACCTGATATGTGCAAACCGTGAAGCAGAAAATCCTGTGGCACTGTGCTGCAGCCAGTGATGAGCACTCCAGTGCAGCTCAGGCTCAAGATGTCCTACTACCTGTCTCCAAAGGCAGCTTTTACTGATTTAGCTTGCTGTTGGAAAGTAGGTTACAGAGCATTGTTCGCTAGGAAAAGATGAAAAGTGTGCTTCGTACAGTGGCTGCTGAGCTGTGAAGTACATGAGATCCTTGATTAGTGCAAGGAATATCATGAAAAAGAGCATAGTTGCATGATCACCCCATCTTGAGGATCACACTTGAGTGATCTTTTCTCTTGTAGCAGCAGAGAGAAAAATATTGAAAGAATTATAGTAGTGGAATAGAGAAAATATGCTACAAACCCCCCCCTTAAATTAACCTTTTCAAATAACTTTGATCTGACTCTGGAAAGCTTTTGCTTCCATTTGTCTCTCACTTAAATGAGACAGAGTATAAGCAGCTCTTCTATACAATGGAAATAATTTGTATCAGTTACTTACAAATTCGGGCAAAACCATCTCTAAATCAGCCTTTGCATTTAAAGCTTTTAAAGGAGAAACAAATGTTTCTCTGTTGGGTGTGCTGTCTTGTAAAGGGGAAGACATCCATTCAAGTGCCTATTCAGAATCTGGCAATTGGCACATTTGATCTCTTTGTAGCTTCCAGTCAAAATCAACATCTGCCAGTTGTATGGAATACGCTGAGGTGGGTTTCCTGCTGTCTTATCTGCTGAGGCTTTCCAGTTATACATATAATACCTGCACTTCGGAGCTCTTACAACCTGAAAATTTCTATTTCAGTTAGCATTTTATTTTTATAATTTTTTTTTAAATATGTTAAACAGCTTTAGCAGAAAAGGCTGTAAAAGGGCGGTAAAATGCTTAGTCGCAACAGAGCAATTATTTGACTCTGTCCAACTAGTAACTGGTAAACCACATCTAGTTCTCAGGCTGCTCATATTCAGCCTCGTATCAAGGGCCCCAGAAAGCTGGTAAAATGCTGCAGTTGAAGCTGCTATGACAGAGGTGATGCTGCTCAGGTGTCCTTCTATCCTGCCAGGAGGAACAGTAGCTGCACAATGAGGATGAGCAGGGCTCCAGCCTTAAATGCATGCCCTTGGGGATTGCATTTTGGGTGAATACTCATAGTGGCTGCACCCTCACATCCCAGGTATCTTCTCTGGAACAAAGAAAGGTGGGTTTCAGTAGCTTCCCCCAGATAATCTGATTTTAAGTAGATTCATGCATCCATCCCAATCCTAGCTTTTTATTTAAATTCTCAAAATAAATATTCAAGTCAGTGTTTTTTAATTTGCTTTTAAATTCTGTCTGATGTTTTTCTTGAGTTAACGTACAGAAAAGGAAGGACTGCCTCAATATTTAGAGCTGAAAACACAGTCGTGCCTGTCACAGGATGTAATGCTGAAATACAAGGAGAATGGTCTGATTTCAATCAAATGACATTTTAATTATTTAGTCTGTTTAATCTATTATTGAAAAACTCTCATAATGCAACTATAGAAAACCTTCCTGTACTGAATTGATTTTTTATTTTTCTGTCATTGTATCAGAGGTTTCCAATATTCTTAATTGATCATAGCTAGGTTATCTGTCCTATAAAATTAACAATATATGAAGCTTCAATATTTCATTTCATCTCAGTAAGAATGGCTTACTCGAGCCAGTGAGTTGCTCAAAATGGATTAAGGTACAAACCACAAATAATTAAAAAATGATTTATTTTTAAAAGCAGATGATTATTCTAAGATTTCTTCATCACCTCTCACAATTAGAATATTAGCATACATATGTAAAATTTTATTTAAAGCTTAATCCTCTCAAACATATTTCTCATGAAGAAAAAAAAAGTAAATTCAATATTTATTGATTGTGATCACTTAAATTCTTTAAGGTTTTGGAAGCAAGGTTATTGGAACTCTGGCAAGTTTTATTGAAAAGGAAGATGATTCTTTAAATTCCAGCAAGAATATATTCTCATTCAGTCAAGGTCACTTATCAATCAAATGAATGTCATTTCATAAACACCCCTGAACAACTGTGTTCTATTATCTAAATGGGCAGGAGAGGTGTTAATGGGTGTCTAAGGGATGAAATCAATTTAGCTTGGAGGCACTCAGCTGTTGGAGCAGTTGTGAACATGTCTGGCTGCTAATATATGCTGATTAGTATTGATATCACACGATGTCTGAAATGCAACCGGCATGACATTTCTAAACCAATGAATGGTGATTACAACTCTGTTTTCTTTATCCTCTTATTTGAGTAATTGCTTCTGGCTGTGTGAACTATCAGGTTTGCAACACACAGAGCACTGAGTCGCAAGTTTTGTACCCAACGGCATCTTCTCGTCATGATCTTTTTGGAAAAGGAGAAAAAAGAGCATTTGACCTGTTATTTACTGGTAGCAAAGGATCCTGCATAGCTCACTGAGAAAGTAAGAAGGAACTGCACTAAGACATTAGAAATACAGGTTTTTCATAGTATGCTTGATACTTACGCTAACAACATATGCTTAATGAGTTGATGCTGACAAATGGAAGTGGAGTTTTCAAGTGCTGAATTACAGAATAAACTTTGTGATTTTTTTCCTCTAAAATGATGTCAAAATAATGGAAAAGTTCATTGTAGGGGAGGAGACAACACTGATTAAAGTTATCAAAAAAGCAAAGACAAAGCACATGTTCTGTTGACTTTGCAAATGAGTAATTTGCCTACTGTGCCATTTGAGTAACTTGTCTACTGTGACATCCCTCCAAAGAGGGATCAGGAAAAATCAAAGACGTCCAGGCGCTCTGCACCATCCTGGTATATCACAAATACTCCAGTGAAGGCAGCTTTGCAACAGAAGTAAACTTGGGCTGCCCCTGTCTTACAAAAAGAACCTCTTCCGAAACAGGCTATTCAGAAGAAGAGATGATTAAATCAGTTCCCAGAAAACTCCCTGCTTTGATTTAAGAGTATTCAGTAATTTCTAAGAGAACAGGCAACAAAAAAATCAAAACTTGAAGGAGGGGAAAAGAAAAATATTAAGGAGTTATCAAAACAGGCAAAGCTCTTTACTAAAACAAAAAAAGATTTACGGTCAAAATTGGAAGCAGAAGAGATCCTATGAAGAAGATGGGATCCTGAGAGAAGATAGTTTTTCAGATGTCTTTATCCAAGCTTGATAATGCAAGTGTTCTAAGTCTGGGTCATAGGGTAACAAATTGCTGAACTGATTTCATTTTTACACATAGGGTCCTTACATGTGAAAATAACGAAGTGTACATACTTTGTGTGCAAGAGGAAACCTAAAAATCTGTATCTTCATAAGAATTGTTTTTGAGCTTTATATTGAATATAAACTGCATCATATAGCTTAATTTAAAATACACTAATTGTTATTATTAGACTTAATTCATAAGGAAAAAAAGGGCAAATTGAAACAATTCAGAATTGCAGTATTCTGTCATATTCTAAACACAACTTCAAGATGTTTGGGATGTTGTGTCACCAAGGTCAGGATGGAAAACATGTTCAGATGCCTCAAAAAACAAATTGTTAAGCATCAGATCCAGGAACACTTTTCCCCCCCGATACACGAATGAGAAAAAGTAAATCTTTCCATGATGCTGAAATGCCACTAGGAAACATTTAGAGCAACACGACCCATTACATCGCCTTGGACGAAATACACATTTTCTCCTGTCTACTTGTCATGCAGGGAAGAACAGTCAATTTAGAGAGAAAAAATGACATGGGATATAAACAAAAAGAAAAAGCACTTGAAACTTCTTACATATCTGTGTAAACAAACAAGATCTTGGTAAATTACTGGGAATAAGTCCTTAAACTGTATAGAAGAACAGCAAGAATAACTGCAACTGGGTTCTCATGGAAATAACCTTCCCTTTCACATTTTTAACCTTTTTTTTCTGAGTTTCAGGTAATTTGCATATGCATTTATCCCACTGCAAAGAAATAAAAAATCTTTGCATCTTAGAATTTTTTTAATCAATCCATCAATTTTGTATATGTATTCATAATGACACAATGAGAGGCTTGTTAGTGATATAAAACCATAGGTTAACCAAGACTAAAGCATATGGATTTAATTTGTAAATAATTACAGCCACTGTTTATCTTTGCTTGATGTAACCCAGATGACATAAATACTGGAAATTAATTTAAACACAAAATGGTTAAGATACAGATTTAAGGCAATAGTGTAGGTAATTCAGTTTCAGTTCTTATTCAAAAAAAGTAATTATTCCTTTAGGGTCATTGTTTTTACTGTAAAACTATAGAGCTTGTGAAAGAGATAGAAAGCAGAACACAGGAGATTAAAAAACTAAAAACTAAACCCAAACCAAAACAAAGAAAATAAAGGAAATTGGAAGTGACATTTAAAGAAAAAACCATGGGATTCCATGTAGAAAAATCAACTTCATACTCTCATGCCAATATAGGAAGTTTTAGTAACATAATTAATGCATTATAAGATTTAAAAACTACTGTTAATAGCTTATACTATTAATGATGTTCAAAATAGTTTTAAAAATATGGATCATGCTTTAGTATTTCTATTGCAACAACAGGAAGACTTCAGAAGTCTCTGTTATGTTTGTGACAATTTGATTCAGGAGTAGAACTAGACTATTCTTTCTTCAAACCACTTCAGCTATGCACTAACTCCTTTATGCATTGAAAAACAGGTTCATAAGAGTTCATAAGAGTATTTCTGCATTACCAAAAAAAAAAAAATCAAATAAGATTTCAAATTTTCTGAGCTTACAAAAATTGGAGGAAGCAAACTCTTAAATGAAGTTACAGGCCTAGGGGTTTTTGTTTGCCTGGTTATTTTGAAAGTATTATTTTGTTAATTTTTTTTCCATGTTTCTATTTTCAAAGTTTTAATTTCAAAACAATAAACCAGTTTAACATAGTCAGAAATATTTCATTTTTTACCTGTATTTAGAGTTATGCAACTCTTAAAAAATTCTTTAAAAAAAGGGTTTTGAAAGGATAGGCTGATTTTCTGTTTTTGAAGCAAACAGAAATAATAAAGCCTTCAGCCAGAATAAACATACGCTATTAGAAAGGACTTAGGATAACACATTCTTAAAAAGTGTCACTGTTTTGCTTTATTGTAGTGTTTAAACAATATGTATTCTTAATAATACAGCATAATAGAGGTGTGTTGGAGAACAGGGATAGATGAGTGAGAATTATCTGGACGAGAGAGTGCCTTTTAGCAAGGGAGGTGCCTGATAGAAGGCAAGCTTTCATTACCATTCTGAAAGCCCTCTGTATCTCCTCCAAGGAGACCAACATGGACATAGAATAGCTCCTTTTCCTGTTGAGGAATCCTGAGGGATGCAGCAATTATACCTACGAGCACTAGCTGAGTAAAAAGCAGCCCCAGGAAGAAATGTCTTCATCCTGGGGCACCCGTATTTCATGTTGTACCAAAGTTCTTCCTTTAAAATTTTTCAACAGCTGTTCTGTGGAAGCGATTAAAGGTTGAGAGCCCTCCACTTGCCCTTCATGGCCTTGTATCTTATTTGGTAACATGTGTCATCCCAATCATAGCAAATGCCCCAGTTCGTGAAATAGCAATGTCCACACCCAGACTTCTGTGATGCCAGTAACAGACACCATTTTACTTGTTCAGTGCTCTCTAATGGGAACTACAGAGCTTTGTTGTTGTAATAAATGATCAGCAGGTTCATGATCCTTCCCCTCTGTAGCTCTACTGAAGTGAATTTTGTTGCACTGCTATAGCCCTTGGCCCTTATCTTATCCTATCTTATGGCCCATAAGAAGTGGTTCTTTGAATTCATGTGTCCTACCTAGCCTGTTTTTATAATAAAAGGAAAAGGTATCCAACTGGGATTACCAAAATATCTAACATTTCATACTACTGTTTAGCACTGTCTCTTGGCCCATGATGTTGACCAGAGTCTTACCATCCTAATTTCTCTAATATCTGTTGGGATATTGATTCAATAAAACTTGAGCAAATGAAATTTTAAAAGTCAAAAAGGTCAGATCAGACTTACTTCCATTGTCTTGACAGACAATTATATGTAGTTGCTCTATCAACTCCAAGCACCAAAAATATCAGTAAAGTGCAGGCTCTGATTGACAGAGCTGAAGTGTCCACAAACATGAACACAATGAAGAAACAAAACATACAGAAACCGAGGTAGTGCTTTTCCGCCTATCTGGGTGTGCTAACTGGATTTACTAACATTCAGCGTAACATATAACATGCTCACTGGTTGACTGGGATGTATCAAGACAAAATTCCTTTTGTATTCCTTTCACCTCAAAAAATATTTGTTATAGGGTCAAGAAACAAGTTAGGATTGTACCGTACAAAAGAGGCAATATATAAATGTATTCTTCACCTGAGTCTCGTCAATTCTTATTAGTGCCAAGGAAGGTTATCATTTCCTAGGCAAGTTACTAATACCCTTCTTAATGTATTGTTTCACCTTTTTGTGGTGAAATGTTTATTTTCAGTGTTTTACAAGAAATTACCAGAGCAAAACAGTTTCATAAATTGATCCTTATTCTTCACTCTGTGTTTGTCCAACTATAAATGCTGTATCAGATTGGCAATGACCAAGATGAACCACACCACTGTGCAACTTTCCTAGATCTGGTGGACACAGATATCTGGGTGTTATGATTTTCACGGTGCCTAAAAGTCATCACATAAAACAGATTAACAGTGTCTCCACTCTGGCCTCAAGCAAAATATCAATTACAAAAGTTTGTCCAATTAGTTTATGCTGAGGAACAGGATTTCACTACATTTTCTAAATGTGCAGGAGAAAAGACTATTTAAACCTGCCATAGGTCTCAAGCTGGTATCTCCTAAGGCTTCTAAGTTTGCAAGTAGCTAAAAACTGCCCTGTTGTGCTATGCCCTAAAGCAACACAGAAATGTTGGAACTTTATTTAATTAACCTCCTGCTAAACCTGAAATGTCAGGAAGGAATATAACTAGACTTCAAGTACTTTTTAACTGAGTTGGTATGGATAGTACCAGTTTTTCTAGAATTCCAGCCAACTGCTCTAAAAATTGACTAGACAGTAACGAATAGCTACATTTAGAAATAAATATTAGATAGTACAATTTAAAAATTAGATTTTGCCAAGAGGAAATTTTAATTTTGTCTATACTCTCAACCTAATGGGTTAGGCAGAACCTAATAAGTGAAATTACTTTTCTGCTCTTCGCTTTTAAAAGTGAGATTTGTTTGTAAGTACTTGCCTTTTCCTACTACAGAGCTTTCTCCTCCTGTACATGCATACAACAATTTTAATTCATATGAATACAGCAAAGAGAAGAGATCATATGTGGTAATTTCAATCTGAAGATTTTATTTATGTGCTTTAATTTTTGATCCTCAAAAGTTATATCTGCATATTATGCAAAAATATTAATTAAAATTTTTCCAGGTAGCTTAGAAAACCAGATGAGAGGAAAAAGCAAAGGTTAGAAATGAAAAGGTCCTCTATGAATATCTGTCTGGCTAGGCGTATATTAGTTGTCACATATTGATCTTGCATGTGTGCATCAGAAAATAGAGAGTAATAATTTCAATATTTTAATTATTATCAAATTTGCATTCCCATAGACAAGAAAATTGATTTTTTCATTAAAATAAGATTTTTTTGACTCAGGTTCAGGAACTCTATAAACAGGGAGGCATATATACTGTTCCCACATTTGCCTTTTACTATTGATGAATTATCTTGCTTATGCCCAAACAAATGGGAAGCTGAAGTTTAGCAAAAAATCACCCTGTCAGTATAGGTTTCACTGTAAGGACTAAGATTTAAGAAGGCTGGTTACCTCCCCTGGCACCCCTCACCTGGTCTTTCCTCCCCCCTCAAAAAATCCCCAAAACCTACTGTATTTTACAAGCATTTTCCTCCACCCTAAAAGATACTAATATACAGACTGTCTTCTGTAACTTTCCAAAGATGACTACTGGAGAGCTGAATGGTCCATGGATCGAGGTTATGGATGAGGAGGAAGTGTCTGCATCTAAGGAACCTATGGAATTATACATAATTTGGAAATTATGTATCTTTGGAAAGATGTATAACACTTTGGAGTCTTTCAGGACATGAAGAGACACATCTGCCCACCAGCTACTACTTTTAACCCCAGAATGTAATAGATACAGATACAGATAAAGTGGAACAGCTTTTTGCTTTAAATTTCATTTTTTAATTTTTATCTCCAGTATTTCTTCTTGCCCTATGTACACTGTCAAATTTTAAAGAGATGTAACAACATATGTTGTCTTGAGACTAGTACTAGCTCTTTTGTGTTTTTTTCAAATATGCTGTAAATGTTTCAAGCCATTTAAGTGAATAGCAATTATCACTAACAAATAGCTTCAAAATCTCAAAAAATTATGGATACCTGACTTATTTTTTTCTTTTCTCAGAGAATAACTTCCTGAGACAATGAGAAACAACATTTATAAAAGTAACAGTGAGATTTTAAGATTGCAGTTTTTCTGCATTTTAAATTGTACTGGCAGGTAGGTATCTGTTCTGCCTCACAGAAGACCATGGAAATGAATAGGCAAAAATGGAAAACCCAAAACAACTCTTATGGGACCCATTGCTCTGACTGTATGAGTTAGAATTACAATGACTAGTGAGATAAATGGGGCTTGCATTTAAGATGCCGTAGTTACCACCTGTTTGACAACATCTTTCTTAAATTTGGCAGATTTGTGGAGCTCCCTTTCGTTTTGCTGTCTTTGAAGCTAAAGCTCGAGTCTTACAGCTACAGAGGCATTTGACTCTGCCTCCTAAACATTTCCACATTAAAAGTAATTTTGCAACAAACCTCCCCCTGCCCCCCCCGGGGTCATAACCAGAACGAGTGAGAAAGTGGTTAGGTCTGATCTAAGGGTAAGGCAATGACCTTCCTTCCTTTGCAGATAAGCAGTGTGCACTCTGCCTTTAGCTGCTTCCCACTGAGAGTGCATTTAAAAGTTACTTGCGTGCAAAGATAGCTTCCCCGAGGAGCAGACTGACTGAAGAGGTTGCTACAAACAAGAGGAAAAAGTAAAATCCAAGAAAACAAAGCTAGAACACCTGCTTTAACTTCTGGGACCTTTTGTTAAACACATAAACCTTCACATCTGAAAAAGGAAGGAGCTTTCCAGCAGGAGCAAGGTGTGCTTAGAAGGATAGGAACCCCTGGAGACCACAGAAAGCGCAGCCACTAGGCCTCTGGTGAGATAAGAGTACAAACAGATCTGCTTCATAGCTTCAGTGGAGGTTCTGTGTGCAAGAGATCCCTTTGCACCTCCAGTTATCCCCCATACATACATTTCCTTTTATTTTGCTATTGGGAGGAGAGAGAGAGTGTAAACAGATGTTCCTCTTACACGAAGTATGTCCTCTTTTGGAAATCACAATCTGGCTTAAGATCCTTTTCTATTGTTTGCATACTGGAGAGTGCTTCAGCAGAGAAGGGAAGCCAGCCAGCACATTCAGTAAGTGCTGTGCCATCCAGACCAAGCCTGGGGACTGCCAGATTTTAAACATTTTTTATATTTAATTTTCTCTTTTCACCTTAAAGAAAGTCAACTTAAAATACAGTGGAGCTGCCTGTCTTTAAAAAAAAAAAAAAAAGATAAACCACCAGCCCCCACACCACCCAATAACCATAATTTTATTCAACACATTTTTTTTATTTCATATGTGACATAATGGAGGGAAACTAACACAGCTGTGGGTGGAACCATGTTGCTGGGCCTTGCGTGTCTACACCAGATGATTCCCTGGGTTGTATACAAAAGCTATAATAAGTTAGCTGTCAGTTGGTTTTGTGGGAGGACCTTTGTTTTCCGTGGTTTTCTTTTTTTTTCTTGCGTATTCTGCTTATGTGACCTTCTTGGAACACATCTGCATTTTAAATATCATATGACATATCAGTTTTTGAAAATAAGTCCACGTCTTCTTATGAAGTAACATTCACAGCTCAGTTTCTGAAGAACATTCCCCTGTCACTTCGCTTTACTTCAAAATGAAGAGCTCAGTATGAGTGCAAGTATTTCTTTTTGATAACTTAACAAGTACTTGAGCAGTGAAGGCTCATCTATATTTGGTAAACAGTCAGTTTAAAAAGGATGTTGCTGGCCAGAGCATTGAGAATGCAGAACAAATTACGGCTAAGTTTAGAGAGGTATTTGCAGTCACAGCTGAGCAGTGCTGAGGTAGTAGAATATCGATCTTTCACTTCTGCACATGAGAAAACAAGGTCAAATTGTATTCCAACAGCTAATTTGGCTATTCAAGATGACAGACATTCTCTGAAAAATTCAAACCAGATATTAGCATCTATACTAAGTTGGAAAGACACCTCTTACTCTTTTTACACTGTATACTGAAAGCTGAAAATCCAGGAGAGATTTATTATAAAGAGTGATTTCAATAATACTAAATTACATGTTTATATTGAATATTAATGAAGTTTTTTAGGAACTGAGAATATGCTTCCCCCCTCAGACTGTAGGGAGTCTGTGCCATTGCTGACCCATAATGATGGAATTCCTCTCAGCCATCCCTTGTCTCTGTTCTGAGGGGCTCTATGTCGTTGATTTGCATAATGTCAGTGCTATTATTTTGCTTGCTAAAATGAAAATGTACATCTCTCTAAACTGATCACTATAATCTTGCCACTCTGACTGACTCAGAGCACAATTTTAAAGCCCTTTTTTTATTTGTGCAGTCATGCTGTTTCAGCTTTCCAGAAAGTTAAGGGTAACAAACACTTGCATGAAAATAATGTGATGGTTGAAAAGTTGAAAAATTTAAGGTTTTGATGATAAAACTGAGAGAGAAGGACTAAGATTGAAAGCAATTGCTTTTATTACACACTTTATCCTTTTTTTTAAATCCAATTTCCCTCCTTCCAAATTATGGCTTTATGAGTTAATACAGGTTTTCTCTGCAGAATTTTCTTGTTTACCACTGTTCTTTTTGTAAGAAGAATCCCAGACTTGGTTCAAAATAATAATTCTCCCTAATAAACTATCATTTATTTTACTTTTCATATAATTCCAACATTTTCTTCACTAACACTAGTATATATTTGGCATCTCTTTTTTTGTTTTCAAAACAGTGCACCTATGTCAATATTAGAATCAAGCCTGAAATGCATAGGATTAAGATTATTTCATATATTCCTAATAGTCCAGACAGTGGATTTAAGACAGATACTGGAGAAGGTGTAAGGGAAATTTACTAGAATGCGCAAGTGGATGAAGGATCCATATTAGAAGAGGTGTCTGGAAAAGCATCACGGTTTTTGGCCTAGCAACACAAAAGAGAAAAAAGGATACAACTGTTCTTCATAAATGACATAGTGAAAAAAATCCCATAGATACTGCTGACAGAGGAACCAATGATTATAAAATGCTCAAAGGTATACCTAAGTTGTAAGACAGAGGACTGTTTCTGACTACTAAAGCTATTCTGCAATAGTTTTTCATTAGGAAGTGCACGAGTTTGGGCTTCCTTATGGCAGTGTTGGTATAGTATTCTTGATGAGGACTGGATATGATGAAACTATCTGAACAACAGGTGTCTAAAGCTCAAGCCTGAAAGAACTGCTAACAGAGTAAAGGGAACACTGAAAAACTTGTGTGTTGCTAGTATTTTTAAACAATTTTATCTCTTGCTGACAGAAAGTAAGTCTCCAAGGAAAAAAGCTAGAAGAGATTTGTCAAACAGGGAACACCAGATTATGTTTATCCTATTATGTATTTCTAACACGCAGAAAGAGAAGCATACCTGAACAAAACTCATTTAACTATACAGTACAGACAATTCATGGAAACAGAAAGAAAATACTGCCTCATTAGCAGTATAGAAAAAGGGAGCACATTTTTTTCTTATCAGGCAAACTCATAGAAATTAATGTGCTGATACGAGGATGCAGTATGAAAACAAGCCTAATTCATGTATTTGGTAATGATCTAGAGGATGATGTTGATTGAATAATAATTGACTTTGCCAAAGAGAAAAAGACAACAGCACAACAAATACAAAATGTTCAGTGTACACAGTCTTATTTTTCTCATCTTGTTCTGATCTGTACGCTAGATAAAGGTTAAATACCACCTTGCTATCCCTGCAATCTACTATTCTGTCTACACAAAAATCAATGTAAGCTATGCCAGATATCTGATGCCAGAGAAAAGGCTGCATAGGAGAAATTTCAGGAGTCTGATTTTTGATACAATACTATGGGATTAAAATATTTTAAATTTATTTTCTGCATTTGTGACTTTATATAATTTAAGTAATTCAAATCCTAGTACATTCCACTACCTCAAAACCATGAATGCTTCTCTACTTATTTTTTCATCCTAGTTAATTTAAAAACAAATAGTAGGAGCACTTATCAAAGCTGCTCTAGACAAAGACTCCCATAGGTAGGGAATGGAAAGTAGTTTTTGCTTAGCTCTTACTGTTGAATAATTTTTCATTGTGAGTTTAAAAAATAAGGAAGATAAGCTCGATGGAGTTTCCATCCTTTCTGCTTAGGACAGTTGCATGCAGGAATCACTTCAGAGGAAAGCTTGGAAGAGATTCCACTGAAAATCAAAGCATAGCACAATGAGAAATAATTTCCTGGTTTAGTTATATAAAAACATACATATTGGATATGTCTTCCTGCCTGCTGTTTTAAAGTTTAGCTTGAAAAGGGAAAACTAAACTAATAAATATATTTGAACAGTGTTTATGAAATCTACATAGACAATCTTCATGTGGCCTTACATTTGGAACAGGAATCAAAATAAGCTTTGTGAAAAGAGTTGAGTTAATTCTGAAACTGCCTGAAAATTAGATACACCGAAATTATTTCACACTAAATGTAGGCTAGAGCCTCCTTAGTAGGTAAAGATACAACCCCCTTGTTGTGTCCAAAGGCAGAAAAGGGTCCCTGCTCAAAACAGAATGCATCAATTATCTGTTTTACTTCTCCATATAGCTTTACATATATGTCTAGCCTAGCTCAGCCTAACCCACCTCAGCTTCAAAAAGTCATTCTTATAATAAAAAAGTAGTGTACTCAAGATAATTTTTATTAGAGCATGTCATAGGTTAATGAAAAATTCCAGGCCTTCTTCACCTATCTGAACTCAAATAAGTTGCTCAAATTGTCCTTTAATTGGATTTTGTACTGTCTTGCTTTAAGACCTATTGCTGGAATATGTTGTGAAAATGGAATAAACTTCCTATCCAAACATTATCAGTAAAAATCGAGTTCTTCCATTTTCATTGACTCTTGTTTCAATGGCAACTTAGGTACAGGATGGTACTTAAGCAACCAAAGTATAAGATGAAGGCTACTGAGCAGGGGAAAATCAATTTTTTCACCTCTTCAAGGGAACATCCTTTAGGGGATAGAAAGAGGCCAGAATGTCAATAGCTTATTACTTGATGCTTCAGTCTAATGCAAAGGAGCACTGATGCCGACAAGTCAGCATGCAGCAAACACTGCCAAATATCTTACTGTAGCCAAGCAGGTTCATTTGGAGGCATTAACCATTAGATTTATTGATATGGAGAAACAGAGGTCATCATATAACCTGCTGTTTCCTAAATGCAGGGTAGAAGATACTGTCTTCAGGATTTTTCATTTATAGAAGAGGAACAAAACAGCATGAAGTCCTGAATTTGAAGTAAATGAAAAAGCATTGGAGATACTTATGAAAAAGCCTAGCTACATGTATTGTTAGGTTTAAATTGTCCTTCCTTATAACTTCAAAATTATTTATTTATAATATTTCCCCCTTTATATCTACAGTCACTTCTATCCTGAGATAAACTGCAATAATGCTTCTGGAGCCAGGTTCCAACCCACTGTTTGGCAGACACCTACTTGGTTGGTGCCTTAATCCCATCATACTGAGTTTTCACCAGATCAGTCCCCCAGACTCTAACTTCTGGCTTTTAGGCATGAGGAGAACCTAAATCTGAACAATTCTAAGCTCCTTGGTACTCCACCACACATATTCCAGCAGGATTTAAATATCAGGTGCTCTTCTGCTGCTGCTCATTTGATGCCCACTATGATAAGCATATTCAGAGCACACTGATTTCTGTAAATCCTATTCTCCACATGCCATTGCTAATCCTCTACATGCAATGAATGGGATAACTAAGACACTTAATTCTACATTATCAATTCCATTATAAAAAACACTGAAGTCTTTAAATAATTTTGTAAATCTGTCCTTTTGCTTTAGTACTTCTAGGCTATTAGTCCAAGAAACAGCTTTTGCCAGTTTTGAAAACATTTTATTTATATTATTTTGAAATTTACACATGAAAAGCTTCATTCTAACTTCTTATACCGTAACACCAAAGTAGCTGTGAATTTTTAATACCTATCTTCTGCAGAGTCTTCTTTTTTCATGTACTAATCTTGGAATTAAGAATACTTAATTTACATCTCTGTTATTAACATCTGGTCCTGCCTGCTGATTTTTCTCTGCATCTATGTTATCTATAAAGGTACCACATCTTTCTACTGATAATTCCTCTTAATCTTTTCATGCCTCCCCACAGCTGCTATCGCCTGTATATCCATGCAATGCTGTGTTTGTTCTTCAAGAATATAACTCATTGTTTAAGAAAGATTCATTTTTGTGTTACTTTTTAGGTTCAATCTCTAACTGAAAACAAAGATCTGGGATGTAAAAGATAAGCAAGCACTACCTACTGCCAACTGATGGAGGGAGGGACACCTTATCAAAGGAGCAGGGATTGTGTAACTTTATTTTTTTAAAAAGTTGTGGCATAACATGGATATTTTTAAAATATTTCTGAAAGGACTAACTTGTTAGAGCACAAGGAATGCTCATAGCTGTTATACTGAGTCAAATACAGTGACTATGTCAATTGCTTTGCTCAGGTCAGTAGGGGCAGCTGGAATATACTCATCATATTAACTATATATTATGTTAGCCATTATGTTAGCAAATGTTTTGCAGTCCTTGCAAAATGTGCATACTGCCCTCATACATTCAGCGCATGCGGAGGGTATTGTATATTTTGGGACAGGGTTTCATTGGTGGTGTAGCAGCAGCACTTGCTGCTGGCACCTGTTTCTGAGCTCCACTGCCTTCTGCTGCTGTGGAGCTGCACTTCCACTTCAGGACATCAGTGTGCAGGTGACCTCTGAGAGAACTGACACAGCACAATATTTAGGTTATACCTTCCATGTTTAATTTTAGTAAGTGACTGCCATATCACTTCAAACATTTGATGTCAATTAAGTTCTGGTCTCTTCAGGGATGGTTATTTTGAAACTGTATTATGCTGGTTATGAAGCAGTACCTGCTGCACATTTTCCTACTAAAATTTCCCATGTTAAATGAAGTGAAAATAACATTACAGTTGCTTGAATACAAGTATTGTGCTTGTGTTCTTCCAGAAGGGTAATGATTGTATGAACGGAAAAGGTTCTTTGTGCATTCATCTAAAACATCATCCTTTCCTTTCTGGAAGGAGGAAAAAAGACAAAATTCCTTGACCCCACAGATCAATATTTCTATGGCGTAGTTTTTGAAAACTTGAGGTTGGTGGGTTACATAATGCTATAGGTAGTACTCCTCTAAGGTAAAAAGTCATTACACTAAATTCCTATACAAGGAATCAGATAAGAAATATATCTTGATCCTGCCATTCAAATTACCTAAGATTTCTACTGATATTGTTTCTTTTTTACCTATCATCAATTTAAGATGATCTTAATAAGAAAATCCACTCAAATTTACAGGGTATTATGACCTCCAGTATAGTTACCACCAGGAAATAAAGCTCACTATATTATAACCAGGGACTTGTACATTTTATGTTCTCTCACACATTTTTTCAATTGCAAATGCCTCATCCAAATGTCTCCTACCGTACAATAAGGCTTTAACCTTGAGCTCACTGTTTCTGAAGCAGTTGCTGTCATTGAATTTTAAGTGAGTATAGAATCTGTATTTATGGTGCAAATTGTTGCCTCTCTAAAGTCATGAGCAGCATTTGTTCAAGATTAATCCAATAGATTTCATGCAACAAATTTGGAGAAGAGAATACATTTTTAGGTTAATTACTAACTAATCTCTGATTCATTTCAGAGAGATTGGTATTCAGTCCCAGGTACAAGTATATGATCTTTCATATAGTTCAAAACTGACCATGTAAATGTCAGGTTCTTCCTCAGTATTCTTCTGCAGACAGCAACAAAACCGTCTGAGAGTTTCTAAATAGAAAGTTTTTTTCCTTTTAAACACTAAAGTTCCCTGTTTTGCATGTGGTAACACCTATCAGACATACACAGAAATGCAGAGCTAAAGCTAAAAATTAGTGGCTGCCTGTAGGGGCAATGATCATAATTTAATTTTATATATTCCTTACATACAAGATGCAGTGCCAGTATGCAAAACCCAAGTTTGAATCTCCAGAAAAAACAGCAAAGCTAAAGCAACTATTATTCTGATGATTTTAAACATTTTTAAACTAAAAACATGAAAAGTACTGTGCTGGTTTTGGCTGGGATAGAGTTAATTTTCTTCACAGTGGCTAGCATGGGGCTGTGCTTTGGATTTGTGCTGGAAACTGTTGGTATCACAGGGCTTACTTGTTTTGCTTTGTTTACATGGGCAGATACTGCTTTCCCTAGTAGACTGTACCTCAATTCATGAGTTCTTTTACTTTTACCCTTCCGATTCTCTCTCCTCATCCCAGTGCAGGGGAGTGGGCCTTAGTTCCTGGCTGGTGTTAAAACCACGGCATTATTCTATAAACAGAAGTTAACACTCATTAAAAGCAGATGTCACGATGAAGCGTTTTTCATGGTGAATGTGCTTTTAAATAGAACATAAAATATGGAAATGAAATCTCAGTGAATATACACTTAAAATGTAAGCACGGGTTACATGTGGAAAATTTCATGCACATCAATGGCCACTAGAAACAATGAAACTGCAAATGGCAGTCTAGAAAATACAGAAGTTCCTGCTTTTGTATTTGGAACACTGCTGGAGAATATAGCTGTAAAGAATGGTATTGTGGACAGATAGATCAATCCCATATACTTTTTGTTTTAAGAAAAACAGTAACAGATTTAATTCGAGATAATCACAATAGTAATACTCCTTAAGAATGGAAAAGGCAGTGAAATATAGAATTCCACCTGGGACTGGCAACCTTGAGGGTTAGGACAGTATGACTGAGGAATGCAAAGGAAGAGTTCAAGAAGCAAACAATTCCAATCAAAATAATCTTGCTGGAAGATGAGACCTGTAGTTCTGTCAAAAAAACATTTGTCCTACAGGTTGACAGTGTATTGGTTACTGAAGACCTGGATTTTTGTGGACACTTTATATTGTATCATCTTATACTTCAGTTGCTTAGCACGACAATATATCTATCGACGATATTTCATAATTTCTTTATGTATAAATAAATATACTACTAATAGTGCAGGCTACAAAAACATTAATTTGGATTAAAAATTCCTTCTGGTAAACCCTAAAACCATGTCAAATATGTGAGGTCACTGAATAGGGCACACAGATTTCTCAGGAACCAGGCTTTATTCCAGGATTTTGATATTTTTCTCAGTAACTCAGTGGGAACCAAATCTCCACCAATAGGCTTTGATGATAACTATTTAATTAAATGATGAAAAGTTCTTCAGTTGAAATCACTTCCTTGACTAAATGTTTGCATGCCATGTGAAGCACTTGTATTTCTGGTTGTTGTATCCAACTCATATACTGAGAGGAAGCCAATTCCCAGATCTGTGGTTTAGATTTAGTATTTCCAATCTGATAAAGAAAACTAAAAAACCAATATGTTGTACCTTCCTTTCATAGCCAGAGGCAGACCTTGATGCGTAGACCCATTCAAGCACGTCTTGCCTAGGAACCCTCTGCAGCTGCAAAATTTGGGCACATTCAGCACTCTTTTTTGATCCCCCAGTCTTCTGTGTCATATGTTCCTGGAGTCACTGTGACCTGCCAGCAAAAAATAGTTTGCACTATACCAGGAAGAACAAAGGGTAGCTGACCCAAGCACCACAGTTGGTTCACATCAGCAAGGAAGAAAGTACTATAGACTATAAAGCTAATTGTAGCAACAACTCAGAAGAGATGAAATGTTATGCTGTATGCACTGGTCTACAACAGACTTACCAAGCACCTATGGTCAGTGAGGTCTGGATTTGGAGTGGAATTCATGTTTTGAGTTCTCACTCTCCTTCCACATTTCTCTGGTTATCTAGAGAGAGCCCTTTTCAAGCGCTGTAATACAATGAGAAAACTTCATGTGATACTTGTGAGGTGGGTTGGGTTATTCACTGTGAGTCAGTGTATGTAGCAGAAAATAATTTGATATTAGCCCTGGTCTATGGTGTTAATGTCTATCATCTGTGAATATATAAATAAAATAAGAGCATCCTATTCAGTTATGTTCAACTGGTATGTTCACTAATATATCCCTATTCCCAATAATGAGTCCCTTCAAAGTGCTTTACAAAATACTCATGAAATAGAATACAAATGATAAATATATTTTAAGCAAAGAACATGATTGCCTTTTTTGAAAGCACTGTAACATCATCAAGATGACAGAAGCAGCTAATATACAACCTACAAAAGTAAAAGGAACATAGTTTGATGAGAATTTTGAAGTGGTTCCACCTGTATCACAAACTGGCTTTGAACATCTAAGACTGGCTTTCATTTGAACACAAGCTCGAATAGAGCAAAGTTTTTAGAAAACATAGAGGAAATGGAGACAGACTGAAACTAAAAGAGGAATCATACAGGAATCCTTCATACAGGAATCCTTCCTTGCCTTGATCACTACCCTGGCAAGGCATTCCTCTAATTTAGGTTCATCTTCAGATGAAAAACTTTTACTGGCCTCCTGACTTTCCATGGATTTTCAGGACTCTGGTCTCCTCCAAATCTGTATGGGAAGTTGGTGTTTTAGTCTGTCCTCTGTCACCTCTCTTTACCTGGCCTTGCCCTGTAGGCTGTCATCATCTTCTCCTCTCACAGCTCACACTGCAGAGACCCTCACGGAGGGTATGATCTCTTCCCTCCAGACACAGAGCAGCCCCAGGCAGAGCAAAGAGGTTATCATCTTTTTTGTGGCTCAGCCTCCACACTGAACATGCCCCGCTGTCAAGATGCAGCAGACTCTGAGTGAATCGTCAGCTCTACAGCTATAGAAATTGCTTAAAAGAAGAGCTTGCAACCAGAGCAAGTGGCTGTGAGGACTGCAAAACAGTAAGGTACTCATCTATAACTTGTTTGATATGCAGATTGTCTCTCCTCCTTGAAGGGTAGGAGTACTAAAGACACTGGAGAAATATTCATAAAAGGGTATATGCAGATCCTGCAGAAACAGATCCAGAGTGTGGATAGCTGGCTCCACACCAGTCAGCAGGAGGTCAAACCCCCTCCTGGGGTGCATCAACCACAGCACAGTCAGACAGTCAACAGAAGGGATAATCCCACTATATTTCGTGTTGGTGGGGCCTCACGTGGAGAACGGAGAGCTGTTCTGGGCCCCATAATTTAAGAAGGATGTGAAAGTTCTTGAATGTATCCACAGCAGGGCAATTAAGCTGGTAGAGGGGCTGGAAGGCATGTCGTATGAGGGGCAGCTGAGGCCTCTGGTTTGTCTGCCTTGGAGAAAAGGAGGCTGAGGGGTGACCTCATTGCTCTTTGCAGCTTCCTGAGGAAGCAAAATGGACAGGGAGGTGCTGATCTCTTATCCCTGGGATCCAGTGGCAGGATGTCTGGAAACAACTCAAAGCTGCACTAGGGGACATTAAGACTTGACATTAGGAAGCAATTCTTTACCGATAGGATGTTTGAACCCTGGAACAGGCTTCCTTGAGAGGAGGTCAGTGTCCCAATCCTGTCAATGTTTAACTTAGTGCTCTTCATAACATGCTCTACATTTTGATGATCCCTGAAACGGTCTGGCATTTGGATTGGATGTATGTGTCTTCCAACTGAAATAGGCTATTCTATTTTTTTATGTTCCATTCTATTCTATTCTGCTCTATTCTATTCTAAATGGGTATTTATGATAGTTACATGCATTATTTCCACAAAACGTACAGAGCAGCCCCGAGCTTCTAACTGAAAATGTTTTCCATCAAGCAGTCCACTATTGCACTGGATGTTCATGCCCAGGTGCTGGTGCTGTCAGTTTTGCCCATGATGGTCACCGGTAAATGATGTCCTTGACTTCAATCTTGTTTTATGATCTTTGCCATCTTATTTTCTCCCCTGTTAAACTGAGGAGGGAAGTGAGAGAACAGCTAGGTGGTCATCTAGCAGCCACCCAAAGTCAACCCCCCAAAATTACTGTCCCCAAGTCCAGACCAGAGCTATTTTTTCGAGTAGTTTTACTTCTAAGAAGAAGTTGCCTTCAACTTTTACTTGACCCTTGGGAAGCTGTGGAGCAAGAAACACCATAATGGCAACGCACTAATTGCACTTCTAGTCAGTGTGGGCTGAAAGGACAGATGATTCGTTTGTTCACAAGTGCTATTTTCAGATCTTGTGAGTAATATATTACTTGTGAATAAAACGCTGGGAAATACTGATATAACACTGTAAAAGTAAAAATAAGAAAGTATTAAAAATTCTAGCAGTGACTTTAAAATGCTGTCAAATTGAATGCAGTGCAGACAAGAAGGAAGGATGGGTTTATAATTTTCCATCTACATACTAATTAAGACTCAATTTTTTTATAGTCTGAAGCCTTTCATGCTGATAGATCACAAGTTGTGTGACAAAAAGTAATACAAAATTGTCTGAAGTCTCAAAATAAATCTCTTCAAACTGGAAACTGTTCTCTTTTCATCTCCAAATTATTTCACACACTTTGCATCATGAAGTCTTCAGAACATTTAATCCTAATGAAGTTGAATCATTTCAGACATTTTAAGACACTCCAGCATTCTAGGATTTGTCTCAGAGATAGTGTTATTCAGGGAGGCACGACAGTCCTGAACACTTCACCTCTCTTCTCCCATGTGAGGTTCTACTATTAAGATGTGGAACTAAATTAATTCCCAGCCCCCATTATGGGGGCAGTGAGGTGAGTAAGTAGATCATAGGAAATGACTGGCAAGTTTTATACTCCTATTTCTTATTCTGACACAGGTTTTCTATGTGACTATAGGCTGTCTTATCCTGTCTGTCCCTCATATTCCCCTTCTGTGCATACAGATAACAGGTTTTTTCTCTCTTCATGGTAACGTGAATCTGAATTCATTAATCTTTAGAAGTCACCTTGTCCTGTTAGAGTCACACTTGCTATGTATAGCTCCCTCAGTAAACTGGGAAAAGGCTCATATTATTCTTTTTTCTTCTTCCCTGTGCTTTTGAAGCCATTGCTATTTCAGTGTTGGCTCAGACTTCCTTTCCAAGAAAATAGAAAAGCCCTCTGTCCTTCTCTCACTTGTGGCTGTGAATGCAGTGCCAACATCAAAGCTTTTCCTTAAGCAAAGCTGTTTGAGAACTATGGACTACAGGAAAGAGAAGGAGAGGCTTATCTTTTCAATTAACTCCCAAGAGATAAGTATTAGGTAACTGTTACTGACGAATTTCTTTTCCACTTCATATATTTGTTCCAAAATGTGCCCCATTGATGCGTATGAAAATTCTTTATCTTTAAATATGAAAAGTGTGTTGTCTTAGGAACAGGCAAGTCAAATGATCAGCAAATACCAGATTGGACTGTCTAATTTGGGAAGAAACATTAAAATGCTCTCATTGATAAGAAATACGAGCACCAGCTTAAATGGGCAAGAGCAAACTGAAATAATGGTATTTCACTGTTCTCTCACATTCAGATCAAAGCTTTAATCTGCAGCCTCTGATTTTAATTACATTAAAATAACTTCAGAGAAAATACTACTCCTCTTAGGAAAAAATGTTTTGAATGTGAATTCCACATGCCTTAAAGAGGAAACACAGGATTGCTTTGTGCAGGCCCTACTACTACATCTGAGGACTTGAAGAGTTGCAGGTAGGACTGATTGACTTTTGACCAGTACAGGTTATGATGGGAGTAGAACTTACTCAATGATCACCCCCCAACTCACACTGCACCATGTAGGCCACCTTATTATTGACAATCCTATATCTATAAGTATCTAAACACTCAAAAGGCAATGCAGAAAACAGTAAAATGATATAGGCCAACTCCATCTTCCCTTTAATCCTAACTCTATGTTATGGTTCTCTTCTTATCAAAACCTCAACTTCATCAAGCTGTTCCTACTAGTCCCTTCATCATTTGTACCTCATTCAACAAAACTACACTTAGTGCAACTGATAATTGATTTCATACAGATAATTTCCAACATCTATTGCCAGCCCCTGCACAGAAACTGTCTTGATACACGAAGGCATCTGTTAAAATAATATGTTTTCTTTTCAAAGACTTGTCACAGAACATTCTGGTGAAGCATAAGGCATCATAGACCAACTTTAATTCTATGTTAATAATGCTGAAAAGTGACTTTAACTAATATTAAACTTACAGATTATGACCAAAGCATTTACTTGAGCAAAGAACTTCATTCTGAAAATTTACCAGGAAACATAATCATAACCAACTCAAATTTATGCCAATGTACAAAGTGCAGAATAAGACAAGGGAAAAATCACAGGGAATATAGATTTTTAATTAACGAATATTAAGCACTACTGTCCAGATTAACTGCAGCTGAGAGAGTACTTCTCAGGCAGTAAAGGAATATTGTATGTGACAAGCAATTTGTGCAATTACTTCTAAATAATCTCACTTTGCAACAAGGCAGTTGGTATGTTTCTGAGAAGAAGCTGAGTAAATATTAAATTTCTGACGTATTACTCTGTCGTTCTGCAAAATTAAGTAGCATATGTTCTAGTCTTGCAAAAACTGACATGAAGTTATTTTGCTACTGATTTCCTGCAATGGTATGACACTTTCTACAACAACCATAGCCATGTCACACTGTCTTTTGCTTGTGTTGCAAAATGGAACCACCTCTCTCAGAATCCTCTGAATTATATTTGCTTGCAGGCTAGATAGTTTTCTGCAACACACATTCAGAGAGAAGAAGAATATACTGTACCCTATGGATTGCAAGAGTGTTAGAGGTACACTTTGCCAAAGAAAAAAGCAGACACTGCCCAGGAGGGTTCAGGTGAGCAAAAGATTACATTGTCATTTATATGGGCAAAAATACTGGGTACATCCACACAGTGAAAGAAGAGCTTTGCTTCTTTCCTTAGGTACTTTGGTCATCTGCATTCATACGCTCATGACACACTTTCAAAATCTGAGTTAGACATTCAAGGCTAAATGTTTCGCTCAACTGATCAAGGTCTACAATGGACACCACTTTTCAAGACTCCTTTAAAGCACCTAAAGAACTTTTCAAGGTGTCTGCAACAGCCTGAACAATCAGAGCAAGAATCACTTTTTCAATGTAGCATTTTCAGACAGTTATTGTGCGTATTTTTTTTTCCTCTGAAGAATTCTGTATCAAGTAAGCTAAACTTTTCCTGTTTTAATACTTGGAGAAAAATTCTTCAAATAAATGCTTCCTTATTTCTATCTCATTGTTCCTTTAGTCCATAGGAAGTCTCCCAATCTTTTTTTTTTATCCCTAGCTTTGTAGCCCTTGTATATTTAAACATGAGCAGACAAACTGCATATTAAGTCTCTGCCAGAGAAGTTGAGCCTAAGCAGCAAAAAGAGTACATCTTTTACAGCATATTTATGCACAGTTTGGAGAGAGGCCCCTGGCCCTGTTCAGTTCCTTGAAAGTAGCGTTACGAGCTTTCTTACAGCCTGGGATTCCTCTTACCAGGCATGGCCAGTTGACAGCTCAGGCCAGTGGCTGCTTAACAAGATCTTTTCACTCCAAGTCCATCAACAAGATATTGTTAGACAAATGCCTAGAGAAGGTAAATCAGCACCAATTCTATAAGTCTTGCATTGAGAGCAGGAGGCAAAGGCTGTCCACAGCTGTCTGTTGGTTCCTACACGCATGATGAACTTTTGCAGTAAGACCTTGCATTTAAACTTCTAGTGCAGGAGAATTGTTGCAGTACGTAATTCAGGATTTGACCTTTCAACCTAAAGTCCCATAGAGCTATGCTGGGCTTTGCACATGGATAAAACCTGGTGAGTCAGGTCCATCTATGTTGGAGGTGAAAATCATGAAAGTTATGAAGATTGGAGAAGAGATCAAGAGCTTGAAGTATCCCACGAAAACAAAACCACTCTTTGAGGATAGATGAACTGTTTCAATCCTTTTGATGTGGTTTTTGTATTTTATTTTGTGGTTTACTATAGTGTACTTGTTTAATGTACCCTAATTTTAAATGAAACTCCTTTTATTCCTTGTACTCTTGAACCCTGTTCTCTGATTGGTCTGCTTTTGCTGCACTGCAATATTCTCCCTATATGGTTATACCTTCTCTCAGCTTTGCACTTCCTGCCCATGCTCCTCCCTTGTTACACCCCTTTTCTAGT
>VZRE01008340.1:0-26362 GCA_013396775.1 Cephalopterus ornatus | reverse complement strand
CTGCCCAGGGAAGTGGTGGATTGTCCGTCTTTGAAGGTATTTAAGAAGAGACTGGATGTGGCACTTAGTGCCATGGTCTAGTAACTGTGGTGCTAGCGGATCAAGGGTTGGACTTGATGATCTCAGAGGTCCTTTCCAACCTGGTTGATTCTAAGATTCTATGATTTTCCAGTTTAAGGTTTTGCTTCACAAGAGCACTCAAGCCCATATTTCTTCCAAGGACTACCAGCAAAATGCCACAACCTGAAACTTCCTATTCTGCACTCAAGAGCAGCTTGTTCACATGCCAGCAGCTGCTGCATCTGACACCCTTTTTTGTTAGTTTACTAAAAATAATTTTAAAAAAGTGCTAATAGTGCTGACAAGACTGTGCACTCGCTTACCATAGGAAAGTGCAGCCCTTTTAACAGTCATTGTCACAGGCAGTCAAAGGTACATATCATGTGTCAGCACTGTAAACCTGCACAAGCTGTTTGCCTTCTGCAAAAACATATCTCAGTTTCAATTCATTATTTCGTATTTTTTTTCCAGAAATATACAGCCCTTCAGATTTGAGGGAAGGGGAGGGGGAATCATCTCTTCTTTCCCACAAGCCCTTCAAGTGACCCTGCAAGAATGGTACAAAGTCATTGCCCGCTGAGCTGCAGGTGCTGCACACTGGGAACTGACTGAGATAAAGATTACAGGGATGAAAAGCACAGAGGGTAATAGAAATCAAAGTATAACCCTTACATGCAGTGGCAATAAGAAAAGGACATATCTTTCGAAGTACTGCTGCTTTGCACAGAGGAGTTTCTTCCGAAGAAAGAATGAACATAACTCCTACATTATATTAACTTCAAAAGACAATCTAGAAAAGTTTCATATACTAGAACAGGCACTGCTATACACTAACTCACTGCCTGATTTTACTACCTCTGATGTTTTTAATCCAGTTGATTGAAAATGCAAGCCAGTGCCTAATAGTAACAATAGAAACAATATCTTGTGTTATTCAGTTTTTAAGAAAACACAACATTACACTCGTAACCAGTTAGAGAATGTTTTTAATAGTTTGAACACTGCACGGTTGTAACTGACTGTAACTCTGGCAACCAAGACACAAATTAGAGGACATTTAATCATAGAGGAAAGCGGACAAAACAGCTTCTACATGCGATTACGGATTAATAACACAATTGTGATTTCTTTTGCTCATCAATTTGAGTGATTATGAGAAGAAAAAAGTTCCATTATTGGTTGATCTGCATGCCAGAAAGGAGGAAGGTCTCTCTCAATACCTTTTTAATAGCAGTCTCACTCGAGATAGAGATTTTTTCTTTATCCTTAATACCAGCATGCAGGTGCTACCACAGCACTAGGCAAGGAGGTAAAAGGTACAGAAGAAGTTGTAAAGTTCTGAATGTACTTACTGCTTATGCAACAGTACTGCCCTCACTCCTAATAAAGACTTTTAGCAAGAGATATTTCCACTATCTCAAAATTCCACTGAACTCAACACTGCAAATGAAGAATACTAAATAACAATGACATTGCTTCCAGAAACTGCTTTGGTGCTCTCTCTTTGTAGAGTCAAAACCCCCAAAACAAAGCAAACAAAACACATGAATTCTGTGCCTATAAGTTCCTGGCTAGCTTAATTCCTCCCTGTCCTAGTTCTGCGAGAAGGAATACTGATTTGTGGATAACTGTAGTATTTAAGATTATCAGCTGTAGTGTAAACTGGAAGTAATGCAACACTACAGAACTGACCTTCACACCTGGTTTCCCCAGGATTACCTGCTATTAAATTTCCCTGGTTCTTCTTCTCTAGCATGATGGAAGTCCAAGCTCAACTCTGCATCAATGCCAAGACCACAGTAATTGTTCATCTGTACAATCTGATTAAAAAAAAAAAAAGGTTTTATTTCCTGCTTATATCCTTAAATGAAGAAGTTCCAAAGTTTTTCAACAAAAGCAAGCTTTGCAGATGATCCTTCCAAGTCACTTGCATCTTAACAAATTCTGGAAAATATTTTCAGAAAACATTGCACTAAAAATAAAGCTGTAGAAACAACTGTTGATACGCAGTCATTGTTTCCAACGTATCAGAAACTTCAAAGTTTAATCTTAATTAAAAGTGACAGGCATAATAAGGCAGAAATAAAAACTAATGCAGAAAGAAAACCAATCAACCTCTGAAAGCAATTCTATGCAATAACTTCACAAGTTGCTGAACACCAATGCCACTATTTGGCACCAACCATGGATTTATTGTTACATCGCTAGGAAGATGTTCTTCCTTACTTTGGAAGGTGACCAACTTATATCAGAGTGTAGAATTTGACTTCACCTATTCAGCTGTGTTTTATATAGCTCCCTCTATGCCAGTCTCAAGTTTTTACAGATTCCTACCATTTCTGCCATTAATTCTTCCTTTGCACACTATAGCTTTTTTATCCTAGTCCTTGACTCTCCCACCCTTCACCTTTAAAAAGCAGATTAGGCACCCAGGGAAAATCAACACCTGTCTCCATCATGTGAAAAATAGCTGGAACCTGAGTAACTTAAATCCTCCAACTGACTCATAATGCCTAGGATTTTCCAGTGACCAGACTAAAGTCTTAGATAATTGCTACCATTGTTAAAATTTCCTCCTTTTTTTGTCACTCCCTTGTCCAATCTCTTCTTTTTGTCTGAAGACAGACAGAACCAGGATTCACATACAGCTCTGAAGTCAACACCTACAACCAACATTTTTATATTCCTAAATAGAAACAAGTTAATATGAACCAAGGAATGGTGACTTTCATTCAAAAAAGTGCAAATAATGGATGCCACATATACAGACACACAGTGGCAGTAAGGTGACAGAAGGATTTACTTCCTGTATATGCTAGCAACTCTTAGTAATTTCTTAAACTGTGAATGGAAAGATGGGAGTACCTTTTGAGGAGGGAGGTGTTTTTTGGTTGACACTCCAGTTTTACAAGTGTTCTGGAAAGTGTTTGGCATTCCTCCCAAACCCTTCTCTTATTTGAGAAATAATTTTCTTTTCAGCTAAAGCAAATACGTATGCCATTGCCATGTGAATCTTCATCAAACCTCTATCAGATGCTTTTTGCCAAATAGCTATCATGTGTCCTCTGCAGTTAACCAGTCCTGCCAAGACTGAAACACCAGATCCAGACGTTGCTGTCTTCACTAAGAAACCGCTCAGTAAGGCCCGACCGCAAAGCCAAGTGAGCAAAAAAATTAAACTATGTTAATATCCACCATCTTTCTGATTTCTGATAGAACTACAGTTCCTAAGAATCAAAGCCAAATGGTACTCAGCTCACCTTTGGAGGCTCAGGCTCTGCAGTGCCATTCTCTGCAGCATCAGCTGGCTCTTCCGCATCCAAAAGGATAGTCCAGCGGTCCATAAGAACATCATCTGCCTCATCCACAGAAACCAAAATGGAGTATGGGTCCTCCCCACTGTAGCCAGCTCCCCATCGCAAGACCCTCCCCAAGTCATTGCCTGGGCAACAACAAAGAATGCCAAATTATGACTGTACTTCATAATCAGTGCATCAGCCCTGTTCTACAAACCACATTGCATCAAGGTGCTCCAAACAAGTCACAGGATTAGTTAGTTTGGAACAAAAAGTCAACAAGCAGAAAAAAAAAAAATCCAAGTTTTGTTGTGATTGCACGTGTCTTACTATTATATAGAGACACACTCTCACCTGGAATGTTTTCACACAAAAAAACTGGAAATTGAGTTAAGATGCCAGGGAGCAACTGGTTTAGAGAAATAACTGATGCCCCTGTGGTTGTCAGGAGGAGAATATCTTGCCTTCTCCGAATTCTGCCCACTCCCACACACCCACACTCTGGCTGCTTGTTTTTCCTTCAGAAAGTATGGCTGATATTTCCTTGAAAAGCTGATACTGCAATTTACCCTCCAGCACCAGCCAGAACTGAATCATGGTATCTCTGCTGCAAAACTGAGTTCTTTGTCAGACAGAAAAATAAAGATAAAGCATCTGGAGGACTTCTGCCTTCGGAAGAGGAATGGTTCTTGCTGTGATTCTCACCTGTTCCTAAAGGTAAGATGGCAACTGAGGGCTCTGAGCACACCAGCTTGTGCCTGATTTCCTCGAGTGCACCAAGGACCCAGCCAACAGTGCCGTCCCCTCCACACACCAGCACCCGGAAGGAGGGGACTTTGGAGAACGTGTGAAACCTCCATTGTAAAACAAGGCACAGGGGAATAGAAATGTTACAATGTAATACAGGAAGTGCAAAGTCTCCTAATATGCTATTTAAGATAACACTGTATTACTGGAATTCTGTCCCAGGCCCCCCCTTTACCATCAGTTTCAGGATCAACTTCAACAAAGTGAATGGAAAAATAGGAAGTTTTAGATAAAGCTGTATTTTTTAAAAAAGAAACCCACATTCCTCTAAGATTCTTCACTTCTCTTCAAGAGTTAAATGGTTAATCACTTCCATTTTCAAAGGCACAGAGATCTAACTAGTCGTAATTTCAACACAAACATCTATAACTCTTTAAATCCTAGAGGAGTTGTTGATTAGTGGTGGTAGTTTTTTTTTACTTAGTCATAGGAATCACAGAACATTTTCTTCTTCACAGTACTGTTTTCCTGGTGACTCTTACCTTTTGTGGTTTTTCATCCCCCATACAAAGATACCATGCAAAGGAATTTTTATTTCCCATTGCACAAGACGCAATTAACAAGTAGGAGCATTTTGCCATAAAGCCACAGAAAGATTCCAAGGCCAAAACAAAATGAACTAATTACTGAAATTGAAGCTTGAACTGCATTAGAAGGACAACAGAATTATACAGTTCTGACAGAAAAATTAGTTTGGGCAATTTGTTTATCTTGCCTCCTGCATAAGCTGCATTTTTTCCAACAGAGCTTTTGTTCTGAAGATCTTGTCCTGACAGTTTTTTATTAAAGCAGTTCTGAAGAAATGAGGAATAGTCTACAACCATCACTTCCAGTTTTATGAAGCTGGTAACAAAGTGGGGTTGATTATATCAAGTCACCAGTTCCTGCCTCCCTGAAAGCACATTATGTCCTGTTCCTTGTAGAAATGTTGCAGCTGTGATCAGCCAGGCCCTGTTAATTCTGTAATTGTGGCCAAGATTCAAGAGTCAAAACAGAAAATGTTATTACACTTTCCTAGTAGTTCCCACGAAACATCAGAAGAAATAAAAGCAAAAATCAGCTTTTGTCAGGAAATGTGCAATTTCTCTGTCCATCCCCATTCAAATATAAGATATTTTTAATAATTATTAAATATATGCTATTGTAAAGTGCATCTGACTTTCCCAGGACTGGACTCTGCTAGACTTGACAGAAATCTATATATCGGGAACTACTCTATTCTCTTTCCTTCAGAGAACCTCAAAGTTTAAATCTGGTCTCACAGTAAGAACCAGTCAGAAGGGAGTGATCGATCCACTGCCCTGGTGTTCAGGCACAGAACAAAAGCAATTTAGAACTTCAAAATAAGTAAATCTAATACATCCTTTAAAAACCATAACAACGTAAAAAAATTTTCTTTAAGATACGACGACTTACCCAGGAAGTGGACCCCCATTGGTAAGTTCAAAGACCTGATGTGGGTTTAACAGCTTTCTAAAACTGTACAGCAGATCCCGACCTTTAAGCCCACCACTTTTTGGATTCACAAATACAAGAAGTGGGCAGCAATTCTGTGGTATCTTGGAAGCCTGAAAGAAACCAAGAAGAAAAGGATAAGGCAAACCCATGAATAGGAAGAAAAATTACTACTGCATCTCAGAAATATTACCTGTTGCTTCCTTGATGCTTAGTAAAAAAAAATCCATATTCTATAAATAAAAAGATTCAATGTCCAGAAATGGACAGGTTGGCTGCTGTTCTTGATGCCTTGGGAGCTGAAGTCTCCTTAACCCACTCCAGTTACACAGTGGAGCCAACACAAAACCAAGTCATTGTAAGCAGCCCTTCTTACACATTTTCAGTGAACAGTCTATGCCAAAGTACAGTGTAAGGGATAAGAGTTCAAACAGAGAAAGTAGAAAGCCTCTCAATAGAAAAAGGAAAGTCAGAACTTCTCCCCAAAGCAACTGACATTTTTTTCGTTAGTTTGGTGGTTGTCTTAGAATACATGTGAATTTACAAGGCCAAAACATTTCAAAATTAGGATATTTGGGCAGATACTGGTGTACCCTCCCTATGAAATAAGAGGCTGAAAGCTTCTTTCAAAAATACGTAATTAAAGCTTTTGTATCAGGAGGGTTTAATCAGGAGCACCAGTATCTTATGCTCTACTGAAAGGGCTTTCAAAGCATGGCCATGCTGTGGTTAAGTCTGGTACCCACCCAGAAACCACTGCAAAGGAATTCACTGGACATGGCACAGGTGGGATTTCCTGGGGGACTCCATGGAACCGTACCTGCAACCTCACCAGATGTCAAAACTTCCAGCCGAAGAAGTACCCCCTTGGGACTGGTTTTCAGCCAGCCAGTCCGCCCACAAATCATTCTGTAAAATGATCTGTAAATAGTTCTAGAAAGATCAGAAGACTCCGGCACACTTTTCATCGGTCCTGCCACGAGGCTGGGGGCAGGTACGTGCCAGAAAAGTTCACTGGACATTTCAACAAATGCTCTTCAAAAGAGAAACGTTTGCCATAATCCCTAAGTTGTGATAATTTGTATTTACACATTGGACAACATTCAGAGAACAGCAATTTGTCATGCAGCTGACCGGATGGATTCAGGGAACACAACAACAGTGCTAAATATAAGTCAATTTAGACAAGAATGATTCAGGGGGCGGTGAGGAAGCAGCATGACTGCAGTGTGCAAGCATGTGGAGAGATACCAACAGCTACAGAGAGGAGGAGATAGCACCCAGAGAGCCTGCTGACTGCTGTCTGTGAGCAACCACCACAGAGTATGATCTAAAGAGAACAATGGAGAAATCAGGACAAATTAATGAGTTAAGTTTACGGGGATGCAAAATGGGGTCTGACATTGAGCTACCCCAGACCATCATCTATCTGTGAGCAGATACAGACACTTGAAAACAAATGTTTGTTTGGGGCTTAACAGTACTTGAGAGATTTCCTTTAATTTTCCTTTCTTAGAAGAGCTGGCTGCTAATCCTCTGCAAGTCACACCCTGCCAGATGTGTCAAGATACCCACAAACACACAAAAATCCCTCTCCTCTAACACTGCCTGCATAAGCAATGCTCTCTGTCATCCAGTATCGTCTGTCTCTTGAAAAAGAGAAAACACACTGGGAAGAGGAACACTAAGCAATTAAGAAGGCTGGTGGAGCAGGCACACACTTCTCTTGCTCCTTCATTCCCTGTCCTTTAGATTCTACCAGAGACATTCACTTTGAAAATACATCTGTTCTCTTGGAAAATAAATTAGCCAAACAAGGCCTCCTTTGGGGGACAAAGAGCCAAAAGAGCATCAAAATTTTGTTTTACCGCAAAGGTTCCACTGCCAGCAAAATGACTAGGTTGGTGAGACAGAGGCTGCAAAGCTCTGCACGCAGCTTTCTCCAGAGGAACCACCTTTATGCTGAACTGCGACAACTGAGGTCAAAACACCTCTCGCCTCTATATTCAGATATTATTGGAAAGGGGGAAGCAACTACTCAAAGCATGTCCAACACATAACAAGGGTAATATATTAATTTCTGTTAAGCGCATGAAAAGGATTACTTGTAGGCAGCTAAGGAAGTCTATGGAAAACAATCCATGCCTCTGTCACAAAAAGGCAGGACTTGCTGAGTATTAAGATCAACAGCTCAAGGATCCACACATTCCAAAAAGACAATGAGACAAATGGGTTTCCTCCCCTTGAGTCACTCTAGGCATTAATGAAAGAGTAAGCAGAGCTCTGGTTTTTCCAGAAGTAAAGGCCATCTTGTTACTCCACCAGTTCCTGCACCACCATCCACCACTTCCCGCCTACAATGGTCCTTTGATAATGACAGAATCATCAAGATTGGAAAAGACTTTAAGATCATCCAGTCCAACTGTCAGCCTGGCACTACCACTGTGACCCCTAAACCACTAAACATCATATCACCCAGCCTTAGAACACCTCCAGGGATGGTGACTCTACCACATCCCTGGGAAACCTATTCCAGTGCCTGACCACCCCGACAGTGAAAAATGTTTCTAACATCTAATCTCCATCTCTCCTGTCTGAGCTTACAGACATTTCCTCTGGTCCTCTCACTGCAGGCATGGCAGAAGAGACAGGTCCCCATCTGGCTACAGCCTCCTGTAAGGTGCTTGTGGAGAGGGATGAGGTCCCCCCTGAGCCTTCTTTCTTGAGACTAAACAAAGTGAGCTCCCTCAGCCATTCCTGGATGCTTCATGAGCCTTGTTGCCGTTCACTGGACATGCTCTGGTATCTCCCTGTCCTTTTTAAAGTGAGGGGCCCAGAACTGAACACAGTATTCAAGGTATGGCCTCACCAGCGCTGAGCACAGGAGAAGAATCACTTCCCTAGTCCTGTCGGCCACACTATTTCTGATCCAGGCCAGGATGCCATTGCCCTTCTCGGTCACCTCAGCACACTGCTGGCTCATGTTCAGCCGTCTGCCAACAGCATCCCCAGGGCCTTTTGTGATGAGCCACTCTGCTCCCAGCCTGTAGCACTATGTGGGGTTAAATCCCACAAGCAACAAAAGGAAGAGCAGCTCTAAAAGGATATACCATGTCCCATGGAGTAACAGAGCAAACTGTTCCCTTCCTGCACTCTTTGACCAGCTCCTTCTCTGCCCTACCTTCCCTTCTGACTATATCCTATTTCTTCCTCTTCAGAGCTTTTTTACTACCTAAATATCATCTCCAGCCATTTCAATTTTCTGAACAATAACGGCAACCTGAAACCTCAGGCTTGGTCTAATGCCTGGAAACTTGCAGGCTTTAAAACACAGGGGTTAAAGAGATAATAAAAAGAAAAAAATACTAAGTTCTGCAGCTCAAAGTAAATAAAAACTTTTCCAAAAAAGAATGAGTGAAAAGAAACCAGCCCAAAAATGAAGTCCAACAATTACCTTACTTGAATGTGACAGGAACATTTGATTACCTTTTCTTTTTCAGAAAATCAGTTTCTAAAAATACTGGTTTGGGACATCCAGAAGTGACACACTGAATATGTGCTTTATATTACTTGCTTTTCCAGGCAAGTTCTAATGCTCTGGGTTTGAAACCAAGTAACTAAAATAATTCAAATGGAACTTCAGGGAATCACAGTGATTTTTGAGACATGGTGCACTCTAAAGCATTCAAAAGCACAGCTGTGTTTTGTAAAGTCATCTGAGATCTTTCCCAAGTAAATATAAAGTATTGCAAATATGTACTAACAGTTTGTATAAAACTGCCATCCAAAATACCCATCAAGTGTCAATATTGTACCAAAAAAAAAAAGAAAAAAAAGAAGTTAAACATATACCCTGAATGCTACTAAGATTCACAAGCAGCTGCAGGGAATGCATGGAGCTAAATAAATATCTGTATGTAGTGTATACTGAGCAGTCCTACTACTCAAAACCACCTTTGTTCAAGTATCTTCTGATGTATATTCCTAACTATACTCATTTAGTACTAGATGCATCTATGCAGAATAAAGAAGTGTTCTAGAAAGTGCTTATCCTTACCATTAACTTGCTTCCTATCATGACTCTTCATTAAGCTTAAAGGAGTAATAAACACTGCTAAATCCCTAGATAAAGGCCAGCTTCTAGGAAAACAATTATCTTTTGGTAGGGGTTAAAAACTCTATGACGGTTTGTGCAGCAGAGCAGGGCAGCTGTCGTGCTTTCTCAAAAGTACACTCTCTGTTACAATTTCAGATGGTCACAAGGGTAGCACCTTTACGCTGCAGAATCTTTTTAAAACCCTTAGTAAAGCCCCACTGGGGACATACAAATGAGTTTGTTACTGGGCAGAAGAGAGTATGTGACTCACAGCCTGAGGACTCCCTTCCCCCTTTAGCGCTGGCTTCAGTGCTCTGCTTGAGGAGTGAAATCTGCAGAGGGGTTTTGTGTTGGCTGGCGTTCAGGAAAGAATTTATTGCTCGTTTCTTAGAGACAGCTGAAGGAGTCCGCGTGATTTAGACACTGACAGTCACCCTGAATTGCTTCATTTGTCAGGATTAGCACAACACGGCTTCAGGTTGGGGCAAGATGTTTGTCATTCGTGCTAATCCCCTTTCTGTTGAGTGTACTGTGTAATCACATCTCACAACAATGTAGAACAAGGCGTTCTGAGCCACAGGCCTAGCAGCGTGACAACAACGGCACATCTTCCAGTGTGGTGGAACTGCAGAAATCCCTAAGAGCCAAGTAAAATTCAACATCTGCAAGTGGGATGCCAGCAGCATGTCCCATTTGAAAGGGCTCACGATGGCCCAAGCACAAACTCCCGCCACCCTGGCCAGAAAGGACTCATTATCTGATGAGGAATTATGTGCAACGTGTCTCAACGCAACTGGAGCAGCAGCTTGGTCAACTCCCAAGCCTTTTCTTTACTTTTTGGTATATTGCAGAAATAGAAGAATCATAGAACCACTGAAGTTGGAAAAGACCTGTAAGACCATCTAGTCCAACCTTTGACTGATCACCACTTTGTCAACTAGACCATGGCATAAGTGCCAGGTCCAGTCACTTCTTGAACACCTTCAGGGATCGTGACTCCACCACCTCCCTGGGCAGCCCACTGCTGTGCTTGACAACCCATTCAGGGAAGGGTGAAAAGGGTGACAGCCCTTTCAAAAGGGTGAAAAGTAGTCTTCCATGATGTTTTGGCAAAAAGGCTCATTGAACTGTCATGCTTTTAAGTTGTAAGTATTTGCATGAGGAATTAGTGGAATGAATAAAATGGAAGTTTCAGCGATTTAGGAATCTCTCATATCTTTTTCTATTACTCTTAAGGAACCTAAACATAAGAGGGCACTCCACTAGTAAAAGGCATTAGTGATAAAGCCATAAAAACCTGTGCTGGTATTGGCCTCATACAACTCCCTGCTGTCTTCCTTGCTTGCCAGTGCTGCAAAAGAAGTTCTAGTAAATTAACTCTGAATTCAAAGATTCAGCCCTGCTGTGTCTTTCACCTTGGCATGACACCAAAGAGTGAAACCAAACTGTCCCTGCAGTTCCTCACACAGAGCAGCTAAACAGCTTCGTAAAATACTGTATTTTTTCACACGCCAATTAAGAGATTATATTCATATTGTGAAATAAAAAAGTGTTTGATTAAATTCTTAAATGCCTTGAAACAGCAGAACAGATCAACACATCTGATAACACTAACTGCTTGACTTTCTAATAAGCAGTTGGTACAAACTGATTCTGCATTCAAACTTTGCAGTAAGGGTAATTTGAGAGTGAATTGCTTCTGGCAGACCAGACTACACCAGACTAGAACTGTGCCTTCTCCTTAGAAGGTATCTCAGACACAGAGTAAGCAAATCTCACCACAGAAAAATGAACTAGCAGCTTGCTAACCACCAATTTACTTCAGTGCTTTTACCAACTTTTAAAAAGGGCTGTTTTGTTGATGTTTTTTTTCAAATGTAAGTTGCAGTTTGCAAAAATCATTAGCCCTTCATTCCCAATTTCTCTGTATTTCACTCACAAAAAGAATGTCAAACATGGTGTAAATTTAGTATTGTGCTCAGTTCCTATGTATTTTCTGGTACTATACTTAAATGATCACATCTAAAAACAAAGGCTAATATTATCATAGAATAAACAGATAGTCCAGGTTGGAAAGTACCTCAGGAGGTCATCTAACCCAATTGCTACCCAAAGTAGAATCATCAATCACTCATTAGTTTACCCTGTGTAACTAGTGAATGGCATAAGCTGGACAGCCAAATCATATAGAAAACAACATGTGAAGTATCATTCAGGTTAACCCTTGTCTTATTTCAGTGAGATGACCAAATATAAGCAATACATGCTGAAATGGAAGTACAGTGTTTGTGCCATGTACAGTCCCTCTCTCTTTCTTACATATTCAAAATTAATCCCTAGCACGCCCCTGAACTGGAGTTTCTAAAAATATCTTGCACCAGATAACAGATAACATTATCCACATTTTCCTGACATCAAGAAGTTCACTTCAAACACATCCAGGCTCAGAAAAACAGACACATGTAACCAACAGAGTGGAGTATGCTCAACTTCACACACCAGACACCAAACACAGGCTCATAATGCATTTGCCTAAAAAACACCAAAAACAAGTATGCAAAAGCAGTTCCATCATTGTGATGCCTTCTTTTTCTCAGAACAGGCACTGTGAAACAGAGTTTGGGCAAGGCGGGACCTTGGTTTCTAAGGATTTCACAAAACATAATTCCTGTGTATGCGTAAGAACAAGGAGGGGATATAGTTTTCAATCTCGCCAGTTGCATCTAAGCACTACCCCTAGTATCTGCTCACACAAAAAAAAAAAATTTTGCCTTCAGAAAACTTTGACAAGTGTAGCACTCATTTTCAAACAGTTAAAGCAGGTATGTAAGCAAGCAACTATGGCTACTGAACTTGAGACCCTCACATGTAAAGTTGTTTCATAATTCCCATTAATTATGTAATTTTAAAAAGTTTTTGACATTCTGTGAAGTTCCAAGAAGTCAAACCAAGACTCTTAACCTCACTTGCCATAATGCAACCCCAGAAAGATAGTAAATTGCAAGACACACAACAGCTCAGCAGAAAGTTACTATGGCAACACTCTCTTTTGGACAGAACCTATCTCATATCCTGGTTAAAAATATCACTTCACTCAGTTAATCCTTTCCCTCTTTTCACCTTGACTCTACTTTCTAAACATGAAACCTATTATCAAACCAACTGATTCATATGAAAGTGATTTGTAACCATAAAAATTAATAAATCAGAATCAAGCCTGAATTTGCCAAAGGACTCTTACACTGAGTCTTTCAAAAGACTATGTTCTTCTGAAATCCACAAGGTCTGAATAAGGTCGGACTCTCTCTGCCACAGAATGGGGAAACAAAGACACTTGTAAATGTGAAGATGAGCAACAGTACTTTACCTCATGGTTAGTGAGGAAACCCATTTAGTCCCCAAAGTAAAACGGTTGTGGACATTTTCAGACCTGCCAGCTAAAATTAAAACCTCACCTAACTTTTTGGTCATTGAAAGAAATAAGAGGGGAAAAAAAAGTTTTTCTCCCCTTTATAGTTGCATAGTTAGGCAGTTTAGTATATAGACAATTCAACAGTAAAAGGACAAGTGACTTAACTCATAAAAGTGAAGTACAGGCTCTGAGGGATTTTTTTTTCATCACACTAGTTAGAGAAAATCACTGTATAGCCTCTTTAAATAAAAAGTATTTTCATTTAGTTCCAGCAGAAAGACTTTTAGGGCAGTTGTTCAAACCCATCTCTTACCATAACTTCAGGAATCACCACAGCATTCAGAGGCTTGTCATTGATAACAGTATCTTTAACTAGCATATATATTCTTTCAGCTTCAGAAAAACATGAAATTTGGAGTACAACAGCACCTGTAAAGAGGCATCAGAACTATTTTTTATATTTTCTATTATTGTTGGAAATAGGACTCATATATCACAGCAAAAGTTCACTCAGTTTACTCAGAACATTATTCAGCAAAAGTTACTCTGCGGTTGTTTGTTATCAGTGAATTGGGCTGTTCTGTTTCCAAACATTCCTTCATATCCCCAAAACACAGCTCAGATTTTTGTTAAAGCAAAGTAGTTTGAAGACAAGCAAGAACTGCAGCACAGAACTGATGCATATTTCGAGACTTCCTTTGAGCTTCAGAGGTATAGCTTATCTCCATATTCTTTATCATAACTAATATGGTTTTCTCATCATGTACAAGTGACAAAGGTATCAGGTTTCATTTTGTATCTCATTATTACAAACCCATCCATTCCATTCATTAACAGTATCTCTGTAAGAATTACTGCAAGGAAAGATTTGGTTTGAGAATCAGCTTTACATCTTTATGTTGGCTTAGATCCTGGACGAGGAAATTGGGGAATAAGGGAAGACAGAATAAAAAAATAAAAATGAAATAAAATACTGTTAAGTTAATTTACAGTGAGATACTTAATGAGGAAGAAAATGGGACAGAGTAAGATCAAAGTGCATAACAGGCAGCCTATGAGATGTAAACTGGTAACATAACCTGGGTGCAATGAAAAGGGAGAGTCAGGAAGTTATGAAAAACTTAGAAATACAAAAACAAAAATAGAAATGAAAGTGACAATAAAAATCACATATAAACAAACATCTAAAAAACCCGTGCATGTAAATTTCATTCAATGAAGCTGTGACATGAGAAGAGCACCGCAAATCCAATTATTCTCCATTACGAAATATGAAAAAGAGAAGACACATCTTTATAGTTTTCATTATAAAAAGTATTAATTAGCCATCTGGAGACAGCAAATACACAAAGGAAGCACACATCAGTCTTCAAAACCACGATACAGAAAGATCCATTTAGCAGACACGTGAAAGTTAAGCCCGCCAAAGGATGTGAAACATCTCAAATATAGATGCCTAAACACACAAAAGAGAAAATTCCACACTTCTGAGTTTTACCAAATGCAGATCTCCACCTGACCACTGCACTAAAGCTGCCCAGAGCCACTGCTGCTCCAGCTCTCAGAAGCCACACGGCTTCTCCAACCTTGCTGAAATAAAATTCATACAGCAAAAGCTCAAAGGATGAACAGAGATGAATGTACTTATTTTCCACAACTTCCAGCTAGCTATTAACATTCTGCTATGAAACAGTGACTGTGAAACAATCCCATTGAGTCCAAAAGCACTACCAAATTTTAGTATTGTAGAAGTCAAAATAAAGATAAAGCACTTCAGGGGTTTTCATCAGTTCTGTGGTGTTAGATTGTTCAGTTCAAGTGCAACTTCAAAACTCATTTTTATGATGAAGTATTACCACCTTCTGGTACACGAGGCATGAAGCCAACCTTTAAACTTTTTTTAATAAGGTAACACTAATCCACTGCTCTCCATAAATACAATGTGTTACATTTTACCTGAAGGGTTTTTTGCTTATGCAGTAGAACTAACATACTCTGAGCTTCGAACCTCTAGTATTAGGCTGCAGTTTTGAAAACAGACATAGTTTGTAGGACTAAAAATCTTAATGCTTACCTTGTGCTTGATAAACATGACTCACAGATACTACATTTGCTGCAAAGGGTAAAAATATAAACACATAAAACCTTGGGTACATTTAGAGTAAATATTTAAAGTATTTTTAAAAGTTACATAAATACAATATAAATAAATATTAAAAGTTATACAAATATAGGGAGAACCTCCAGCTAACATTTTCCCTCTCCTAAGTTTACTTTGCAAGTAAGAAAAGCTAAACTGATTTTCATAAAAGGTGACTATGAATTCTTTCTAGCATTTCAAGTTTAATTCCTCTTGAAGTTATATAAAAGATTGGGAAAAATGCTTCATTTCCTGCAACAAAAATCATGATGCATTCCTGACGCTGTTTATAGAAAGCACTGGTTGAAGGACTATAATGAAAAATCGATTACACTTCTTTGAAAAAGAAAAATAAATTATTTTCCCTGAGTGCTTGTCCATATGTGTGTACACACACTGCTCACACTTCTCCATGACCAGACACAAAGCCCACGAATAACATGGAGAACAACCCACACAAAAAGTGTCAGAGGTCAGTAAAAGGCAAGAGACATTCATGCACAGGGAATTAAACTTCACTGGCATAATTTGAATGGCTTAAGGTACATACAGTTCTTTCAAAGAGGGACGCTTTTTCACTCAAAAAAAAAACCAATGTGTGTTCACAACTCAAGTAATGTAATAATAATTCTGTGAATAATGAGGTGTCACATTTCTCATGCAACCACGAGCATGTTAAAATGAATAAAAAAGCCCCCATGAGAGTATGAGGCAGAATAATTTTCTAAATAAGGTCAGAAAAAGGTAAAATAATAATAAAAAGGAGCAATAGATGCTACATTTTGTTCTGTACAAATTAATGTATCTGAAAATGCATCTGTTTACTTACTTTTGATAGCTAATTCTTCCTTCAGAATATTTGTGTATTCTTCAGGAGAAAGCTGAGGTGGAAGGCCACCAATAAATAAATTTACTTGTACAATGGATTTACTGTTTTCCACAATGTAAAATCTTGTTTGATTCATCTGACGTATTGAAGTCTACCAAAATAAAAGAAAATAAATGATGTGACATTCGGCAAAAAGATACTGTGAAACAAAATCCAAACCAGCTCTGCACTTTGCAGTCGTATTCTCTATGCCTAAAGAATAGCACAAACAGAAGCAAACTTCAAGATTTTAGCTCCTCTACAGATGAACCAGCTTGGGGGGTAATGGATCACTCACTTTTTCTGTAAGAAAGGGGACTCTGTATAAAACAAAAGGATAATTTTTTTTCTTCCCCAGATTTACCTTTCGTATGTCCTTGAATCTGTTAAGAATCAGTTCCTGATTGTCCAAAACCATGCGCTGAACTGGAGACAGCAAGAACATTGATGATGTTAGAAAGCTATGTAAATTATTATCAGGCTCAATTAAACAAAACAAAACAAGAAAAACACTAGGGAAAAAGTACAACTCTGCATACAACTAACTTCAACAAAAAAGACCACGGTGACCTGAACTACTCATTATTCAACAGAAAAAAACATTTCGGTGCTTGGAACAGTCTGACTTTTTTCACAGTTCCTAAACACCACCCTCCTTTAAAGAAAGGCAGAAACAGCCTGGACCCACTCAAAAGACAAGCAGTACTTTGGTAACAATCTGTTTGACAGAAGACCTTAAAACTATATTGCCTAACAGCAACATTAATAACCTACTTCTGTGTTTTTTCAAAATACCAAAAGAATTCTAACAACTTCCAGTTAAAGTAAGCTTGCAAATGATACTTTAAAACCCAGCACCAGAAACCAACCAAAGTTAAGACATTCACAAGCCTACAATAACCTTATAAAACAACGTCCTGATAATGGTTCACACATAAAGCAAAGTATCGTGCTAGTTTTTGAACTACAAAGGTATTTACTCAGCTATGGTCAGAGATCAGACTACTTTAATGGCTTTATTTATCTCTCTGAGCAACCTTAAGAATACTGAAGCACAAAGAGACATGAACTTGGAGAACACCAGCTCAGCTCCTGCAGGATCACAAAACACCTGAGCAACGCCAGGACTGCAGATTTCCGTACTTCCTAACACGCTCACATATTACTTGGACTATCTATGGACTATCTTAGGACTCAAACTTACTCTTGTTTGGGGGCTGTGTCAGGGGAAAGAAGAGAAAGGGAGGGAGTCATCTGAAGTTTGGAATTAATCTTTAATAGATAACTGCAGTTAAGAAAATTATGTCAGTTAAACACAGCTCCCCAAAACAGGGAAAAGGTGTCAATACCCACCAGAAACCACAAGTAAATTTTTATGTGAGAACGAAGAAAGAGAAGAGAACCTTATTCTCAGAGGACACACAAAACTGAGAAGGACCAACATCACTTCTGATGAAGTATTTCAACACCATCATGATGCTTGTGTTTTTTATTGTAAAAAAGGAACTGCGACTGTGTTGGAATAGGAAAAAGACCCCTTGAAGATCAGTTACAGATGTGCCTTTGACCAATGCTCACTTACCTTGCTTACTGCCCATAAGTACTTCTACCAACTTAAAATTCTGGAGGCTCTCCGTCTGCCAAAAGATGCAACATGTAAATGCAGTTTCTGAACAAAATAATTTTGCCAGATGTTTACATTATTGTGTTATACGCTGTACACACAGAGCATGAAAATTGAACATTTTTAAATCAGTCACAACATTCTTCCTCTAAACAACTCCTTCTGAGTCAGGAATAATCTTTATTTTACACACTCACAGCATCAGGTTCCCATGCTCTTAAATACACTGGCATCCTCACTGCCACATTATGAAGTGGCACATGTACAGCACAGTTAATTCTACTCCCTCTTCAGCGATCAGCAGCTCATCTAGGGTATTTCCTGAGTGCCCTTCCAGAGAAAGAATGCAGCACTGGGAATGAACCTGCTCTTTGAGGACACAGCCCAGGAATCAGGCTCAGCAAAAGCAGCTGACTGCTCCCCATCGCCTAGGACACTCCACAGGCACTGATACCTTACATGTGCCACAGTCTCTTCTCCAAGCTTCTGCCAGGGACCGCTCGAGTCCCTCGCAGCTGGACTAGAAAAGCTGGCATAGCCAAGAGTTGAACCATTTACTACAATTTACTACATTTACTACAATCCTGAAAACATGCGACACTGAGGACTGATGAAGTGCCTTAATTTGTGGCCTTGAGACTCAAGAGACAAATCTTACTTTACATGCCATGAACGGGGGTGTTAAGAGCCTCAACTTCCTACACGTGCTTTGCCTGATATTTGATGAAAGTGACTTGGAGAGGATCTTCAGCATGGGCAAATTCTGGATATTAAAAAGAGATTTCCCGTATGGGCATCTTTTTACAGGGAAATGAGAAGAGCCTTTAAAAATTATCACTATTAGACAAATTGCAATTGTGCCTAAGAACTGAGTCTCTTACAGCATACAGCTAGCTTCCCAAACACAGAGATGTGAAGATCTTTCCCAAATAGAGTATCCAACTATACTATTTTGAGAGTTGCTTTTTTCAGGTGAGATAAAATTTTGGAGACAAAACAAAACAAGAAAAACATTAGGGAAAAAGCACAACTCTGCATACAACTAACTTCAACAAAAAAGACCACAGTGACCTGAACTACTTATTATTCAACAGAAAAAACACTTGATCCATTGCTTCATGAGGTTGGTCACCCCAAAAATAGGGATGTAGACAAAGTGGAGACATTCAATGCCTTCTTCACTTCTGTCTTCAACAACAATGATAAGCTCTGGGACTCCCAGCCAACCCTGAATTTGTTTTGAGACTTGCTGCTCCAGCCCAAGGCACTTGAACTGATAGGACCTGATAGAATTCATCCAGTCTACTGAAAGACCAGGCCAATCTCATCGCAGTACCTCTCTCCATTGTCTTTCAATGGTCTAGGAATCTGGAAAGGTCACAGTCAATGGGAAGCTGCTGTTCCACTATTCAAGAAGGGCAAAAAGGAAGACCCTGTCAATCTCTTTCAGTGCCTGGTAAAATCACGGAGATGGTTATTCTGGGGATTATTTGAAAAACACTGGAGAGACAAAGAAGTCACAGTCAGCACAAGTTCGTGAGGGGAAGGCAGTGTTTGACAAATTTAATTTCCTTTTATGATAAGGTCACCTCTCTAGCTGACCAAGGAAAGCCAGAGAATGTGGTGGGTTTGTATTTTAGCAAAGCCTTTGATACTGTGCCTCACAATATTCTTATGGACAACCTGTCCAGAACAGAGCCAGCCAAGTCCACACTACATTGGGTGAGCAATTGCTTGACAGGTAAAGCTCAAAGGGTTAGAGTATACGGGATTACATCAGACTCGTGGCCAGTCACCTGTGTGGTTTCCCAGGGCTCCATTTTAGGACCAGTACTCTTTGATGTTTATAAATTGTCTGGATACAGGAATCAAACGCACAGTAAATGAGTTTGCTGATGATACTAAGTTGGGAAGAGTTGTGGACTCCCTTGAGGATAGGGGACCCTTAGAGGGAGATCTGGATAGGCTAGAGAGCTGGGCAATTCCCAACCATAGGAAATTTAGCAAGAACAACTGCCAGATGCCCCTAGGATAGTGTAAGCAATCCTGGTTAAAAATACAAACTTGGGGAGGAGAGCTGGAGAGCAGCCCTGCAAAAAGAGATCTCATGGATGAGGTTGATGGCAAGGTGAATATGAGTCAGCAGTGCCCTGGCACCAGGAGGGCCAACGGTATCCTGGGGTACCTTAGCATCACCAGCCAGTCGAGGGAAGTGATTGTCCTCCTCTGCTCTGCAGTGGGGCAGCCTCACTTCAAGGAGAGTGTGCAGTTTTGGGTGCCCCAATTTAAGAAGGACATCAAACCATTTGAGTGTGTCCAGAGCAGGGTGACCAACAGGACTTAGGAGGAATGGTCTGAGGACACTTGGCTTGTTCACCTTGGAGAACAAGCAGCTGAGGGGTGACCTCATCACAAATAACAGCTTCCTCCAGGGCGGCAGTGAAGGGAGAGGTGCTGATATCCTCTCTCCGGTGACCAGCGATAGGACCCAAAGAAAGAGAACAAAGCTGCATCAAGGGAAGTTTGAACTAGACATTAGGAAATGGTTCTTCACCGAGAGGATGGCCGATCACTGGTACAAGATGCCCAGGAAAGTGTTCATGGTACGAAGTCTGAGAATTCAAGGAACATCTGAACAATGTTGTCAGTCATACACTTTGGTTTTAGGTAGCCCTGCAAAGAGCAGGAAGTTGGCCTCGGTAATCCTTATGGGTCCTTTCCAACTTGAGATGTTCTGTGATTCTTCCTTTGCAGAGCAGCACGAAGAACTAGGAGACAAGCACCATCATCCTAACAGTGATTGCTAGATTCCTAACAAGCTAAGATTAGAAGTGTAGAATCATTGTGTTCATACAAGAGTATATGCTTGACCCAGAAAGACTGATGGTACCTTCCGGTACAGAGGAACCGTGTCTACCAGGAAGAATGCAGAAAGGTTTGAGCAGTGTGCCAGTCACACGAGATTATCGACCACACTAAAATCATGTACGTTAACTGTGAACGAAGGAATTACAATTCATCTCGAGAGAAAAATATATATACCCCAACTTCAGGGTCACTGAGGTGATAAATGGACAGGCTTGAGATCTTTCAGTTACCTGCCTTCCAAGTAATGGAAGCACTTCTTTGATCACAGTCTGCGCAGTGCTATCCTTATTTACTCGTAGAGAAACATATGCCATTCCCACCCTAAGAGAAAAGAAATACTTATTTTAGGACAATCATTTGACCTATCCTGTGTGTACCTTTCTTACCTAAATGTCAAGTTTGCATTATTTGAAGAAAGTTGTTCACTGAGACTGCCACAGACAAGAAAAGACTTTCATCTCAAGGAACTGACAATTACAATTGTAGCACTGTGAATTAGTTTCCTCTTAAACACAAAATTACCTTCAAGTCTTTCATAAAATTTGGCAGTGTAGATGCAACAGCAAACTGAACAAATGGTTAAATCTGATCGATCCCACAGCTCTTCAGAAATGGAAAGGTCACCAGAAAATTTTGTTTTCACTGCTAAATATACTTAAAATTTATACTGTCTGAGTGGCAAATGGAACAGTTTATTTTTTCCTTTATTTTTTTCCTCCTAATCTCACACGGGAACTTATGAAGTAGGAAGAACTACAGTGTATTTCTTCAAAAAAATCCATCAATTTTTCAAGTGACATGTGGATGTCATTATTTGTTTACAGATATAGTTAATGTGAAGTTGCATCTTCCTGACCAAACACATGAAAATACAACTGCAGAAGTTGTACAGTATGTTCCATGCATGTAAAGAAACCCAAGAGTTTCCAGGCATGGAAATGAATAATATGCATATTACTCACTCAGAGAAATGAACAGAAGAATCCTGAAACACAGAAAAGGAAACCAGATTCTCTGCTATACTTCTACAGCTGCAGTAACTGAACTAAACAGGGCTAGACTACAGCAGACAAATGTAGCCAAGCAGGATAACCTTGTGATCAAGTAGGAAAATACTCACTTTAGCCAGGCAGGATAAATTCTGACCACTTCCTCGTCCTTTGGTTTGGCTCTGATGATCCAAGCTTCAGGAACGGATTCTCGGAATACTGAGCCCAAGTTGCTGTCCTCTGCAGCATCGTTCCTGTTGATAACATCATCAGAGAGCAGCACCTGCTGCGTGAAGGTCTGCAGCTCGTACTCCTGCTGGTCATCATTTATATAGTACGCCCTCAAAGCAGCCTCCTAAAACACCGCAAGATAAAATTAACATGTACTTGAAAAGACACCACTATTAAGACCTGTGTAGCCACAGACTTTTATAAACACCTTATTTATGAAATGGACCTTTAATTCATATTTTAAGCTCAGAGTTTAAACAGCAGTGGCAAAAAATCGAAACAAGAGTGAAGTTTTGAAAACAAATTTTAGTGAACATGAAAAAAGAAAACTTGAGATATCAATGGATTTGAACACAGTCCACAGTATTTCTGGCAAATGACAGTCATTTTAAAACCAGATGTAATAGTTCTGCACCAATGAAGCTACACTCACTGAATGCAAGATTTACTGCACAAGGAAAATGGTAAAGTACATTTGATTGTGCCTAACTCTGCCTATTCAATCTCTTTGCCCTAAGGGGATGTAGAAAATTAGTGAGCTTTTCAGACACAAGGCTGCCCTGAACACACACACACACACCTCTGAAGAAGAAAGGTAAGATCTGTCCTTGCAAGATGGATGCAGTCACAGGAATTTCACACCCATGCCCATGCCTGCAGCACCTCTGCTAACACAGATGCTGCAGTCAATATAGCCCAGTAACTCACTTATGAGAACTGGTATTAAAAACAGCTGCCTGAAAAAATGTGCTTGAAAGGCAAGCAGCACTCCTAAATAAAAGTGTTTTCAGCCCTCTACACAGTTTTCCTCAAAGATTTTAGACATGCAGAACACTACAATCCGTTTTCAAAACTCCCCTTGATTTTCAGCACAGTATAAAGATAAAAATCCTAATGACCTTTAGTTTTAAATTGTCAAAATTCTGGTGTAATAAATTCTCCACACTCCTCTGCCAAGTCCTTTATGACTTTGAGACCTCAACATGCTCAGTTCTACTGTGCACCACCCCATTCCCCCTCTGGGCTTTATTTCTGCACAGTGTGGGGTCTCTGCCTAGTCCAGTAAATTAAGATCTGTATAGTACATCCGATTTAGTACTGAGTAATTTTTCCACCCCAGATGGACTAGTGGAAAAGCTAGGGAGTGGCCAGTATGTGATCAATAATTCATTACTTTCACAGTCAAGGAGCAGAGATAACTATAGTATGCTTCAGTGTTCACAGTTGATTAACTCAAGTTCAGTATTGGTGGCTGTTCAGGATAAACATCAAACCACTAACTACCACAGTAAAGGAGCAAGATCCAAGGGGCTGGTTATCCAATATTGCTCGCATCAGTAATATCAGACTTCAGAGTCACACAGGGAAGGGAGAATGACTGCCTAAAATGTGATATACTGTAGTCCCCGTTATACTAGAGATATGTAAGCCACCATTTCTTAAGATACTCTAAAATAAGGGCACTACATGAAGATGTCAATTACATTGTAACAATACAGCCCATTTACAGGATTTGTTGGTTTTGAGTTAGATTTGTAAAACTGTTAGCTTTTGACTACTGTAATATGTAATCACATGCCCCTTTATCACATTGGATATCTTACAGATTCACTGGGTATCTTACCACAACTTCTTCATTTTTTGCAATCCTTGGAACTGAAATCAGTCGAAATTGATTGCGTTTCACTGCATCATTCCCGTCAAATATCTTTAATGTTTGTTTACCTGAATGGAAACAATTACTGTATTTCAATAACATACCCTCAAATCATAATAGAAATAGGAAGGGTATAACGGAACTACTAAAAACCTACTTTTAACCCACTGAAATGTTTCTTCTTGACAAGGCTGAATATTTTCATTTTTGTTTTGTTACTGTTCATTTAAAACATGGATATATTCAAGAGAAAAAGGTAAAAGTATTTCAAGTAACCATAGTTTTACCCTGGCTTTTGCTGTAAGTGCTTACATATAACTATACTGTTTATGTTTCCACTTCTTCAATCCTCACCATTCAAGACTGCATGTATAACTGACCAGGTGAACAACTTGAAGACCAAGACACAGCGCCTTCCCCTTCAGAACAGCTCTCAAAGCACTGACAGTTCTGAGAGCATGCTTCCGAATGAAGTCCTTAAAACAGCTACTTAAAGTGTACAGGCAACAGGAGAAAATACAGGGACAACAGAAAATCTAGAAGAAAGAAGGTACAGCAAATGAAGAACCTCAGCCCTTTGCTGTCTTTCACTTCACTAAAGCTTTATCAAGTCCATGCTCAAGCTGTTGAGAACAGGGTGTTGCAGAGACATCTCTGAAAGGGTGAAGAGTGAAGGATTTCAGGTTCACCTTTCAGAAAGATGAGTTATGACTCAGTCAGCTGTATGACTAAGTCTCTCTCTTACTTAAGCGACTATTTTAAGAGCAATAGCAAAGTGCAATCAAATTCTCAAAGAGCAGGCAGCTTTTGAGAGGTTTTAGGAACAAATGAATATTACTAGTTCATTACATGTGTCCTTACCACATGTCTGTGGAAAGGAAATCAAGTTAGCCAGTCCAGATCAGAAACAAGATTCCATGAAGACGGGCCTTGTGCCCACTCCTGATCACAACTTCATGAAGATACCTAATAAGCTGCTCAATTTTGCAGGTTCTTTGCAGGTTTCCCTTCCCAGAGAGCTCATGATTTACAGCAGACATGACTATTCTTCACTGACAGAATCTGCCCTTCTTACTGCAGTGTTGGACTGAGCTGTTAACAGAAGTCACTCTTTGTATATATAGCACAATGTTACAGACTTCAATCTCATAATAAATCTGTACTCCTGCATTCATCACAAAGTAATAAAATGGCTAGAAGCTATCACTTGTAGTCTTGAGATGTTAGAATTATTAAGTGAAAGCCTCATACACCAGCTGCAATGCCCATATGACTGGTTAATCATAAAGGAGATCTGTTACATGCTGGAGTCTACTTTCTTACAGCTTGGAAATACTTTGTAGTACAGAATAAAATACTTTTTCTCTCAAATAATATCATCATTTAGGTTCAAAGGAACACATGAGCCAACTACCACTTGCCATAGAAGGATTAAAAAGGAGAGCTGCAACTGGTGGAACAAAACCACCAAACCACCCCTAAAACGATGGCTGAAAAAAGCCAGCAAGACTCCCAGGCAGAAAGGTGCACCAGGGGGTATCTCAGTGCTGCAGCGACAGGTTGTGAGGAAAGACTGCAGTGAATAACTACTTTGTAAGGACACTTCAGTGCTACCCTTCTTGAACCACCTGAATGTACATTGTGTCTAATCTACTTATTCCTATTTCAGTGCACATTCTGCAACTTCAGTCACTCAAAAGCAGACACCACAGAACTAAAGGTCCATCTATTACTATGTTTGAAAGCAGTCCTTTTAAAATAAGATTAACCCTCAAAGAAAAATCCTGCTACCTTAATTCTCATGACACTTCTGTCTCTTTATTTCGAGATGTGACAGCCCCACCTGACTTCTTTTTCTATGTAGACTCATTCATTTCTTATGGCCTTTCTCCATTAACAATTCCACTGGGCATGGCACAATGTGCATATGAGGATGTTCTCACTAGGTAACAAAGAACCCATTGCACAGCAAAGTAGTCACCAGTACAACCTCCTATCCTCCAAAGTCTTCTTAGTCTCTCCTGAGACAAAACTGGCTAGGTTGATTGGTCTAGTGAAAGATGTCCCTACTCACAGCAGGGGGCTTGGAACTAGATGATCTTTAAGGTTGCTTCCAAACCAAACCATTCTATGACTCTACTATAATATTCAAAGACTTACTGAACAAACTGCTCTGATTTGCCCTACTTGAGCAACCTCCAACCTCAGCCATGCTGTGACTCTTTGAAGGGAAGCCCGAACAACGGATGCATGCACAAAGAAAAACAGCCAGACAAACCCAGAATTAATAAAATTATAGAATCATAAAATAGCTTGGGTTGAAAGGGGCCTTCAAGCATCACCTAGTACATACACTCTGACATGGACAAGGACATCTTTCACCAGATCATATTGCTCAGAGCCCCATCCCACCTGACCCAAAACACTTCCAGGGATGGGGCACCCACAGCTTCTCTCAGCAACCTGTACCTGTCTCACTACCCTCATAACAAAAAATTTCTTTCTTATGTCCAATCTAAATCTACCATCTTTTACTTAAGAATGGTTGCCCCTTGCCTTGTCAGTACAGGCCCTGGTAAAAAAATCTCTATACATCTTCCTTATAAGCCCCCTTTGAGTAGGCTGCAATAAGGTGCCCCTAGAGCCTTCTCTTCCCCAGGCTGAACCACCCCAGCTCTCTTAGTCTCTCTCTTAGCTCTTAGAGGGGGTGTTCCATCCCTCTAATGATCTTGGTGGTCTCCTCTGGACTTCAGTCAGTGTCCTTCCTGTGCAGAGCTAGATGCCAGGTGGGATCTCATGAGGGTGGAATAGAGGAGTGGAATCCCATTCCTCATCCTGCTGGCCACGCTGCTTTTGATG
>VZRE01008337.1:0-36704 GCA_013396775.1 Cephalopterus ornatus | reverse complement strand
AAAATTTCAACTCATAAATTAAAAAATCTGAAATAGCATTCTTGAAACATGAAAAATGCTGAAGAACAATACAGCGGAAAAGTGGCAGCTAACTCTCTTTTTCTCTGAAAAAAAAGTTAAAGAATTTATTGCCACTATCATAAACTGTGTTATGTAAAATAAGAGGATTTATTCCACCAGAAAAAGATGTAGCCACCAAGAGGAAAAAATCTCCCTATGTGTGTTTATCAGAATTGTATTTGCATGTTATTTCCCCTTAGACATAACAAGGTTTTGAATAAATTAATTTGCAAAAGTGAACTCAGGCACTCACAGGAGGCAGGTCTGTGCAGCAAGAAACTGCTACTCAAATGCAATCTGCATTACACACGTGGGACATGATGTCACAGTGAAGTTCCATCAAAATGCAAAGATGAAACATATTTGCATAAAAATTTCCCTTATATCAATGGATATAATTTACATGGTTTTGGAGGAATCTGACAGTTTCATCTTACACAAAATTAAGTATAAAAGAACTTTTTGTTAATGCTCCTTTGATAATGTGAATACAGCTCAGTTCTGCAAACACAACCTCCAGAAGCACAACTTATTGTGCTTAATAATTGTTTATAACTGAGCAAATTAAGTAACTGTTAAGCAATTCTTTATAAGAGAGCAAGTTATGGTTCTGTCATATTGGTCTTGGTTAGACTAACAGAGCTAAACAATGCTCTGTTGATAAACTCTATTAGAACTTTGTAAGGTCACTTATCATGCATGAGGTTAAAAAAATAAATCAGAATAAGAGGATGATCCACCAGCAAATACTGAACCATCTCCTACTGTATCCACTGCCTTGGGGTGTCTGTAAGAATCTAAATTAAGATGATTAACCCAAATGTTTTGATGAGCACTCAATCCAGTTCACAGTTTCACACCCTAGGCCTACAGAATTCAACAACTGCATTCAGCCTGCCCAAAGCTAACTGTAAGTATGGACTATGCACCAGCTGTATGTTGCTGTCAAGTACATCTCTATAATGATGAAAAAGGAAAATTTACTGATCATCTCCTCTTTGCAATGCAACAGACACTGGTTTCTAAATTTCAATCTCTATAGCACTGTCTTTCAAGACATAAATGAGTGTCATTTTCATTCTAGTAAAGATCACCGACTTTTCTACACTCCGAACACCAGTACTTCAACAAGGGGTTATAATTCCTCAAGATCCACATGCATAAGATGGTATCAAAGAAAATTGTCCTGAGAAATGACAGTAAGCATACTGAATTCTTCATCCTTCGAATTAGTCATCTTGCAGTTCAAAGGAATATTACATGCTCTTTAAAGAAAAGAAGCACATCTACACACCTATCATACGGTCCGACATAGAGCCTTGTGAGTTACACTATCTTGTTACTAACACAAGACCACATGAAATGGCAACTCTCAGCAGAAGAGCATTCCTGAGCAGATTATAGGTGTAGAAAAAGGAATCCTTTCTACATTAAGTGCACGTGGTGAGTTGGCTGAAGAGAACCTTTCATGTTTTTATCAATGTGCTGCCCTGCAAATAACTAGCTCTCATCTGGGAATTCAGTCAGTAATTCCCTCACTTGGTCAATACTAAACCAGGCCCCTGCCAACTGCCTTGCAAATATGCTCTGTATTTGGAGGGACATGGTCATGCTTTTCTATTAAAAAAGAGGTTTCTTTTTATTTTTTTTATTCAAATATGGTTCATACCAGACTGTAAAATTAAAGAACCAGCTAGCATACAAGCAAGAAATTTTGCATGTATTTATGTCTATAAAATCCTTGATGTGACAATTCTTTATTTGAGGGACTTTCTTCCAAGAATCACATTAAATCACAAAACCTTTACGTTCCTGCTCCTTCCTTCTGGTTCTAGCAGTAGGAAATATTAACAAACTGATAATGCAAAGTTAAACACAAATTTTACACATGCAATAGTCTGTGTGTTATAGTTACGGGCTGATAAAAGATTTCATCCATAGCATTTTCCTTTAAAACTCATAAACACGTATCTGTAACCAATGAACAAAAACATTCAATAATGAGTGCTGAAGATGCAGACTGAACTATGAGAACTGCTGTTTCCCCATTTTAAAGTGTGTGTCCTTCATTATATGCTAATATTAACATTATTAGATCTCAACAATTACCTGCAATTTGAATTCTAAAACATCTTCTCCCGGCTTAATCCTTCCCAATTCAAGCAGATCTATCAACTGAAGCTTTTTCTTACTTTTCCGTCCATATCTCACTTGTTTTTGTTCCCATTCCTGGTCACTATAGCTCTGTGAAGATTTCTCACTGACATTTACTTGAGAATCTGTATTTGAGGTAAGATTTGTAAGCACCGAGTTGGTATTAAATGAATTCTCACTACTCCAAAAGGCCATTTGCTGAGAAGTATTAGGGAAGTTCTTCATAGGTGCTAAAAAATGTACTTGCTGCTGCTGCTGCTGAAAAGCTTCTTTCTTGTTTACACATCTGTGTAGATTCCCATGTGTAATAACCTGCTGCCAGCCACAGGATGGCTGACAGACATTCTTATTCACAGCAGTGCTTTGGGGTTCTACAATATTTAATGTGTTGGTCACTGAAGTGGGATTTAAAGACTTGTTTCCTTGTTGTGCAAATGCTACACAATCAACATCTTTTTGCTGTGAGCACTTCGTTTTAGCAGTGGAAACAGTAGGTTCTGAAGGCAATGTCACCACTTCTGCAGCGTTTGTCAGCTTTGACATGTTGTCAAAGGTATATTCTCTTACGCTGTTTTCAGATGCCAAAGCACGACCAGAAGCCTCTTTGCTTCTAATTGCTTCTTTATTTGCTCCTGTCTCATCCAAGCAGATGTGAGGATGCTGGCTGCATTCCTGAGCTGAAAATCTATTTTCTAAAGAGACATATGCTCCTCCTCTGTGTCCATTAGGCATGCTGGCACCAAGCCCCATACTAAATGTAATTACATCAGGACACATGATTTCATCAGCAGTTAAACTTTGTCTTACATCATTTCCATGGAAAATAACTAAGTTTGAGCTTTGCTTCTCTGAAGATGATGAATTGAACATTTGCTTTCCTTTTCTGTAATTTTGTATTTTCTGCACTAATTTTTCCTGGGTTTGGGCAAGAGTCAACAGACTCTTTTGCCTAGAAGCAAGGTTAACTAATTGTTTTCTCAGTGCTCCTTTTTTGAAAGATTCCACTGAAGCCCTATGGAAAATAAAAAGAAGGACAGCAAAGTTACTGTAAACACAAAATAAAGACAGTTTAATAGATGTAACCTACTAAGAACGGGAATATGTTTCAAAGGACTCTGCCAATACCTAAAATTTCAACAATATTTTTATCCTGTATGAAGTTTAAAGTTCAAATCACAGACTTATGGACAAACTGCAGAATCTCACAGCAGGATGTAGAAGTAAGACGCCAGTAGGAATCCCACAGAATTTGGATGCAAAGCATCAAAACTTCAGTAACAACTCTGTACTCCTATACCACTCTTAATTCACAGAATCCAAACTGGGTCTGTATTATAACTGCCTGCTCTTTTATCACCACAAATAATAATACTTCATTGAATTCAATGCCTTTGAGGTTCTAATTTGGAGCCTTTTAAAATGAGTTCAGGATGACCTACTGAAGTGTGATACTACCAGAATTTTTTTATGGTGTACATAACGAAGCATTTTGTGAAGCTACACTGTAATAATACCACATGATCATTAAGAAAAGAGGACAGAGCAGTTTAGGATTACCAGCAGGGTATCTGCAATACTCAGAAATATTTATCTCTTCCTTTTGGAACAGTTTCACTCTCAGTATTAGAAAGCAAATAAATTTGTGTAGCTTTTGATTTTACTGTCCTTGTTTCTTAATTCAGTCACTAATTTGTTCACAAGGATTATTTGGAACCCCAATTCCTCATAATTTTTTTTATTATGTGGTAATCTACATATGTTACATTTTACAGCTGGCAAAATGGCTTATGGCAGAAATATTTCAGCCTCTGCTCAACAGCCTACATGTTTTGCTACGGGTATACCTGGAAGCTATACATGCTGCTTTATGTGACCAACCAATCCTGCTCACACAAACAGTGCGGAGACATCCTCAGAAGCTGTCCTAGAAGCATCCATTGAACAGGATGTTATATTCTTATCTCATCGAATGACCAGCACTGAGGTAGTCTCTCCCAGGAGGAAGAAAAAAGAGGCCTTGTGAGAGCCAGAGTCATGAAGCTGACAATTCACACAGTCCACGCTCACACTGTGAGCACTGCTGTGTTACATTTGAGTTGTCCTCACAAAACACGAATGTCTGTAAGCACACTTCAAGCCATTTCTTTAAATGGTTCTTGTGGGCCGTTGGTTGAACACTCCTAATCTAGGGGTGCTAAAGAAACAAACGAGAGGCAGGGACACTCCAAATAGTGTCTTGAGTTGCTACTACTTTCCCCCATGATACAGCAAAATGAACGTCTTTGCTCAATATCTCCATTTCCCAATTTCTGCTTAGGTATTTTTCCACACCTTTTGTATGTTCACTGCCTAATTTCAATGCTAACTGCATGCACAGCAACTGATTTGTATGCACTTGCTCAACCTTGAAGTTCCTCCTTGATGTAAATGCTTACTGGAGGTAACCAAAGCCAGTATGGATCATGCTCCCACAAAATCTGAATGAAAAACACATAGATTTACTTTCATGCCACTGTATGCTAGTCTACTAAAAACTTCTATCACTACTTCTAGAATAGCTTCCTATGAATATAATCTTTCTATTCTACTCACCTGTATTTTTTAGCAAGGGCATCCCTCTCTATTTTCTGGCTTGCAAGCATTTCATTCAGAGCATCTTGTATCTGAGAAAGCCTTTGTATACACACATCTATTCAATATTTTGAAATAATCAAAATTACGATGGTGATAAGCAGTAGAAAATAATTACAGTAATACCTTTTTTAATGTAGCAAATACACAGACAAAGTATGAAGATACAGCTAGAGTATCTTCAGATACTGTCATGCATACTGATAGCTCTTTACTATCGGATTACTTTTAGTGAAATTCTTAAGAATTAAATGTAAATTTAACTTTAAGAAAACAGTTTGTACTGGAAAATTTTGAAGTGCATGTATTTTGCCTAGGAAATTACTGAGATGAATAGATTAAAGAACTGCCCTATGGATGATAAGCATGATAAAATGATAATTCTGAAGTTCTTTGTGTTGCAAGGAGCCACTTACCATGACAATTATACTGAGCATACCCGCAGAAGTTAAAAGTTACACAGTCTTAAAAAGGCGCATAAAAATTCTATGTTTGAAGTATTATAAAATAGTTTAATGAACCAAGACTGTTCCAAGTTACATGTAATGGTAAAAGCATATCTATCAAGTTTTCATAGTTTCAAACCCATATTATAAAATAGAATGATAAATCATCCATTTTTGTTAGTTATATTCTTCTAAATTAAGAAGAGCAAATATAAACTCCTCTTTCTTTACCGTATCTCCTCAGACATGTAACATAAGGGAGGGCTAGAAGTCACGATCAGTGGATACCACTGGGATAATTTGCTAAACATGCTGAAAGTCTACAAAAGTCAATGTGGGCTTTTCTTAATTATGAAAAACAGCAAATTACAGGATTAAAATTAGCATTTGTAAAATCCAAACTGGTTTTACAGCATCTACCAGATATTTACTTACTCAGTAATACATACATATTGCTCTTATTAAGGCAGCCTAATAGCGAATTTGAATCTGTTATTTACAGTAGGTTTCATGCATGCAAATACCTTGAGATTTTATTCTATGTTTTGTCGATGTAATTCCATGTTCTTGTCTTTTGCCTCTTCAGTAGTAATGATTATGACTTAATTAAGATGTGCTATATTATTAATGCTTTTGCCAGTAGTGGTTACATAGCACCATGTTCACATTTATTTTTAAAGGGAAAAATTTACTTGTAAATATAATTTGAAAGCTCCACCCTATATTCAGGAAAATAAATTTAAAAACAAACCCTTTCTTTCTGTCAGGAATCCAAACTGTTTCACAGGCATAAGCTGCTCCAAAGTGAACAGCCCTGCCTAGATGGCAAAGGCAGCTGGGGAGAGAGGCCTTTGTCAAAGGCATTCCTGAAGCAAACTGTGCCACTTGAAGAGTCACAGCACAGACACAATAGACTCCAACTGCTTCCCAGCAGCAGCATCATAATCTCCTAGGAAGGCACGGTCACTTGGTAAATTCTTGAGATTAATCTGAACTGAGATTTGATAGCCTAAGACAAATTACACCTCTGGGCATCGGCATTTCTGAAACTGTCCATCATCCATAGTGTCTGCCTTAAAGAATTCTCTTTTTTCTCTCATAAATTACTTCAGGCTCCTGGAAGTCCAGCCACAGTAGAATGAAAATGCTGCATCTGCTACTTTATGTACAGACATAGATGTTCTTGATCACGGAGAGGTTTATGTACTTGTAACTGAATAACACTGCCAACAGTGGGCATTCTTATCTCATAATCCCTTTTCATATAATCAGTTGACTTGAGATCTGTGCTTCCAAGTGGCATGCTTACCTTTTTTGTCATAATATTCATTTTTATGTAAACTGGAAGTACTTCAGGAAGTGCACTTACCAGAGAGATGCTATTAAAATCTTACTCTCAGAAAATGTATTTTCCAGAGGAGATAATCAAAATATATTACATGCAATAACATTAAAAATAATTATATTACCAAAGATATTTACCATCTAAAAACAAGTGAGACACTTGAATTTATGTCTACCTGCATCTTTGGAAGATCTCAGTTCATATAGCAACAGTTCTTTCTGCTTCTTTTCTATATCTTGTATGGCAGCAACAGACTCCTGTTAACAAACATGAAATTACATTAAGAAGCAGAGCCAAGAGCACCATAAAAACAGGCCATGATACATGGGCTGCAGTTTAAGTACTAGTGGACTCAAGTTATTCCAGGCAGAGAATTACTATGTAAAGGCAATGGGGCACTGGTAGGACAGACATACATACTGCAGGGGCTTGCTCTGCAAGGGGTTGTCACAGTCTGGTTTTACCCAGGCACTCAAACTTAGTCCATACTCAGAGACCCACCTCTGAGCACAATGCAAGGATTAGACAGTGAATTTCAGCACGACAGCATCACCCAGGCAATGCAGACACAGCCTACAGACACCAGCAAGAGCTCTCCTAAAAATCTGTGCAAAAATCTTCCCAGTTATTTTACATTAAGATTTCTAAATACCTTCATTATGAAGCCAATTCATTACTGTTCCAAAAAGAACCATTTTGGAAACATGATGGAAAGCCTCAGGACTCATGACATCTTTTCTATTCATATAACCAGTAAGAAATATAAGTACTGAATACTGTTTGCACAATAAATGTAAGTGCACAGGAATCATTAACAAAGGGAGGTGATAATAAACACACTTATATATGTAAAACAAAACTTACCTACTACAAACCTCTGCATGATGCTGCTTTTACACATATTCTAATGGATTAATTATTTACATTATATTTTTATACTATTCAGCCAGCAAATGTCACTATCCACTACTACACTAGGAAGCAGTTAACAAAACTGTTATCTATACTTACCACACTGTATTTCTCATGTCGTGGCTCCCAAGCTGCATCATCACTTTTACAGTAGTCAAAGCAACGACGTTCTGATTTCCTCTCTCCACAATTCAGAAAAAATAAATAAAATTTAACACGAATTTGCAGCAGCATAATAGGTTATAAAGATATAATGGCAGATCAAATAACAAAAAATATCTTGTATATAAAAATGAGATCAAATTTAGGTAGCATAAGGAAATAACTCCTTAAAGCTAACACTTTCAAAATCTCTTATTTCCCTTCCTGTGAAGGGAAATCTGGATAATAACAAAATTTGAAGACCTGAATTTGTTCTTACACTTCATTCTCTCAAAAATACCAAAACCCACTCATGTATCCTATTTTCTGTAAATAAATGAATATAATTCAATAGTTAATAGAGTTAAAAATATCAGTGCCAGGCAATATGCAGCTTCACAAATCAGCACTATTTGAATGTACTTTTTTTTCTTAAGACTATGGGGTAATACTATAATTTACCTTACAAAACCAACATACCAGGAACTTCAGTAGTCGGAATAGGAAGTACAGAGTCCATAGCAATGTAAGACTTCAGAAGTTCTTTCATTTCTTCATCACAAGCTTGATCCACAGCACTTTTCCCTTCTCCATTCCTCTCACAGGGATTTGCTCCATGCTGTAGTAGAATCCTGGCTGCCTATTATGTATTTTTATTATTTGTATTGTGGTAATTCTTACTGTGAACTTACAATACAACTATGTGTGTTGTATCTAATATAAGTCACAAATAATACACATACAAATAAGATACTCCAAAACCTGTTACACTTGCAACCCAAATTAAACAAATCAGATTAACTGGCTATTATCAATACAGACTTCCACCTTACATTTCTAATTTTTCCATTAAAATGCACAAATAATTCACAAGTTGTCATTAAACCTACCACTTTTATGGTACTGTTATACAAAGCAATTACAAAACATGATATATCTAAATTAAAAGGAGCTGGTCAATTGAATTAAGACCAAAATGCAGAAAAGAAGTGGATTTTTTTCTTTAGTAGTGGTTTTGGTTTTCTGGTTATGTGAACTGATAATTTTCTTCCTAATTCCAAATAACTTGCAAGTCTGCTTTATTATGAAATGTGGAAATGAGATGAGTGGCATCAGTGGAATCATCTATCCCCTAAAATTCAGATCATATGAAAGTGCTGATGAGGTCAGAGCTCAGACGTTGAAGAATTTTCATACGTATGATTTCCAAATTTTAGCATTTCTTCTTATTTGTTACACTCAGAGTGCAGTTAAGTACGAAGTTCAGAATGTTCTCCATCGGTTTTCACTCACAATACCGAATAATAAGCTCATATGTTTGCAAGAACCCTAATGATAGTTTGGCACCAGGCCTGTGAATCATTCCCCTTGTTTGACCGTTGTTCACAGAAAAAGATACATGTGATGAAACATGAGTTCCTCTGACAGAAATAGAAGTGTTATGTTTGAGTCAATCTGGCGTCATCTTCTTTACACTCAGTTCACCGGAACTCACTCTGCCAGAAGAACACTTCATTTATTTGTGTGCAGTGCTGGGCCCCACAATTTAAGAATGATGTGAAGGTCCTTGAACTTGCCTGGAGGAGGGCAACAAGACTGATGAGAGGGCTGGAAGCCATGACCTCCAAGGAGCCAGTAAGGACTTTGGACTTGTTTCGTTTGGAGAAAAGGAGGCTGAGGGTCAACCTGAAGCTACAGTTTCCTGAGCAGGGAAAGTGGAGAGGGAGGTGTCCATCTCTTCTCCCTGGGATCCAGTGATAGGATGTGCGGGAATGGTTCAAAGCTGTGCTAAGGCAGGTTTAGACTGGACACTAGGAAACATTTCTTTACTTTGAGAGATAGTTAAACAGTGGAATTGGCTTCCTGGAGAGGTGATCAATGGCCCAAGACTGGGGCAATTTGGACAGTGTCCTTAACAACATGCTTTGATTTCTGGTCAGCCCCCATCAGGCACTTGGACTAGATGATCACTGTAAGTCCCTTTCAACTGAAATAGTCTATTCTATAGAACCATTTTTAAACAGCAGGCCTAGAGTCTTTACAAAAAAGAATTTTTTTACAGTGGAGGTGGTGAGACAGTTGCCCCAAGAAGCTGTGGATATTCCATCTCTAGAAATGTTCAAAGTCAGGTAGGACAGGGCTTTGGGCAAGCTGAGCTAGTAAAAAAATGTCTCTGCCCATGGCAGGGGCCTTTGTGGCCATGTCCTCCTCTGCTTAAGCCATAACCACCAGGGGCAGCTGTGATGGTTGCATCCAGCTTACTCAGACTTTGGGGGATGACTGGCAATAAGGTAGCAAAAGACTGTCTGGACTAGGGATCCAGGTGTCTTGCTGGTATGCAAATATGACTGTAAGTAAATCATCTCACTCCATAAATAGTGGACAGTCCTGGGCTCTTCAAGCTCTCCTGCAAAGCAGTGGTCTGCAGACCAGGATGTCTCCTTGAGTAGGTATATCTCTCAAGGTTGCTCCTCAAGACTGAGAGATTCCTTGCCACAACAGATTCTCAGTGATTAACTGCATGCTAAACTTTGAAATCTCAGCTAAGTGATAGAAAGGATTGATTGTGCACAAATAATCCTTTAGATATAAACTGCTGACTGAGTCTGGGACCAAGTCTGGATCTAGTCATTTGAGATGGAGTTTAGAAAGCAAGGGGGTCCTTTCTGGACATCAAGACTCAATAGGAGGGTCCCCCTTCCAGTTCTGTCTCTGCCCTCTATGTGGTAAATAATCAATGCATCTTGCCTTGAATCTTGTTACACAACTGTCATGTTTACCAGCGAACATTGCTAACTCACTCTTTTCTATCAATAAAATATATTGCTGCTTCTCTCTTACATGTGAAATGCATCACTCCCACCTGCAGCAGGGTTGGACTAGACAATCAAACTGAGAATGCTCAATTTTAGTATTAAAAATCGAAACCTGGGAGAAGAGCAAAGAAAGTTTATGAATTTTTATGATCTGTCTGCTGCACTAAAAAAGGCAACTAACTGTACAATTTCAACTGTCATTATTGAAAAATATTTTTCTCTAATTTGGATCACTTTAAAGAATCCTACTTTATTTCCTAAATGCAAATCTACACTTGAATGAAATGAGTATTTTGCTCTGCTGACCCTCTGCTGGAAATCAGTTTCAGGAAATCTTACAAAAATGTACCTCCAAATAATTGCCAGAAACAGCATCGTGTATTGGTAAAACACCATCCAGACTTCTGCTGTTGACATCAGCACCTGCTTTCAGTAATTCTAAGATCACGTCAGTAAATCCCCCATTGGAAGCTTCATGAATTGCTGTCCAACCTAATAAAGGCAAGACGACACATACAGCATGCATCTGATTTGGAAAGATTCACACAGATCACTTATTAGTGATTATATATTTTGCTGCATTTAAGATAAATCTTATACAAATAACCATCTTGAAATGCCAAGGTCAACTATTTTCTGTGTAATTCAGTTTACTTCAGAGAAAAATGTATCCAGTATTAAGAAGAAAATACACTGCTTTCTTTTCTACTACAGTACTAAAAATAATAAAGAAACAAAACACTGGAGTAGAAAAACTCTAAAAATTCAGAAGCACAACATTAATAGTCTGATTTCTAATCTCAGTAGCATTTTATAATATTAAATCTGCCAGGCATAGAGAATAGAATACAATGCATTTTGAGAGTATGAAAACAGAAATATATTATACAATTAGGGAGAGAAAAAAGAAAAGATAATCTTGTCATCTGTTTTTGTCCTTATTTCTTAAGGAAGTAAGACCTGTCTGAATGTGCTTCACACACATTCATATACATGTGCATGAGCATTATTTCTTTCACCAAACTCAAGTTCACTTTCTGTACACATCTCTGAAAATCTGTTCTTCAGCAGAGAAGCAAGACTCTATTAACACTCCTGCTGAGAAAAAGTCTGCATTACTTCCATGCTGAGACACAAAATCCAGGTATTTATTGATTGTGCTTGCACTTGTTTAATGAATTCCTTTCCTCCTCACAATTTTACGTCAAGAATACCTTTTTATATTACCAATTCTGTAAAACTGTGTCATAAACAAGCCTGTAAGAGAGTAATTTTCAAACCTGCGTGATCCTGTTCATTGACACAAATTCCAGATGATATTAGAGTCTTCACCAAGGACAAATCTCCTCTCTTAGCAGCAATATGCAGCTGAGTTTCCCCTTTTTTGTTTCTCTTGATTTTCTTCTTTCTTTCAGTTCTTGAATTACAAGTAGTATGTACAATTACAGGTTCTTTTCTGGTAGATTCTAAAGGCATACTGGGTGTTCCTTAGGAAATTTTTTCACAAAGAATGTTTAATTATAAACAGAAAATTAAGCTTCATAACTCATTTGAATTACTGTAAATGTGTGCAATACTGTTGCTTTAATTATTCAATAACATTAACCGCCTACATCAAAAGGTTAGAAGCTAGTGTGTAAGAGCTCAGATAACAAATAGACCCTAAATGAAAGAAGTTAAAGTTCAAATCTAGATGATTTAATAAGGGTACAACAAAAGTGAGATGAAACAAAAGGTAACAAGGTTGAAATTCTGTACTGTATAGAGGTAAGGTGTATGTTATATTTCTCCATGGACTGCTTTCAGGCTATCAGGCATGCCTGCTAAATACATAAACTGCACACATAAAGGTATTTAAGAAACTATATAAAACTATATCAGTTCCTAATTCTGTATCAGGGAAAAGATAGACACGTGTGTATACATATATACACACACACACACATAAATACATATATACACACACACATACATATAAGTATACATACAGATAGGTGAATATGTATCTATATATATCTATAAATACATAAGGTATTTTTACAGCTCTGATATGAAAAAGTCCTGTAAGCTGATTACAAATTTTTAATTAATGTTTAGTGGCATAGATAAACTGTCTTTTAATTAAACCTGTGCAGGATTGGATCCATAATTGTAAATAAACTCGATTTAATCCTTACTGGTTCACAGAGCAAACAACACCCACTTTAAATTTTATCATGTGATCATCAGACAGGTTCTAATTCTGAAGCTTCAAATTCTAATTCTGAAGCTAATTCAGACTGTAAAAAATACAAACAAAAAAACAGATTAACAAAGTACTGATTATGCATGTAGAGTAAGGACAACCCCCTCCTCAAAATGCTACCAAGACAGCATATATAAATCTTCAAAAGTTCTATCATGCACGTTAGCTTTTTAAAAACTCCTGTATTTTCTATTATAATACCATGCTATGAATATTTTCTTAAAAATTCACAGTGGTCTTTCTCTGTTCTCTTGAAAATCTGTAATTCATCCAAAAAAACTGAAAGTGTAAGGTCTAAAATGCGCATTTTGCATGCTCTTATTCTTGGGGTTTTTGCTCATTATTCCTAAGAACAATTAGTTGCTCCATCTTCCTTTTCTCATCAGACAAGCTGCTTCCTCAAATATTTTCAGTCAGCAATATCCACTGGTATCAGACATCTCCCATGATTTGACAGCTGCCTTTCTTCAGGCTCCTCCTGCATTCTGGAAAATTTGCTTTTCCAATGTTTCCTTGAAGGTAAACTGCTGAGCTTGTCACCCAAGACTATTTAGAATAACATGAAATGGTATTAGAGACAGACATCCACTAAGGATATATCCATACTAACTTTAAGCTATCCTGTTCAGGCACTGCTGCAGCCAGACTATGGCAGCATGGAGCTCACTGCAGGCTCTTCAAACCTGTCAGAATGCACTCAGGTAGCCCTCCTTGCGCTGAGGGTGCTTGGCCCACACTGTATTGGCAACCAGAAAAGCTCAGGAGTTCATTTTTTTAAATGAAAACTGAGATTCCAGAGCACACAGAGCCATCACATTATTAAAATACTTCTCCAATTTGAGACCTACTTTTCCATAAGATAATGTATTGTGTTTTGTCTAAAAGCTTCTGGGTCTAAACTCCCAAAGCAATCATCCGCTTTCTGGTTCTTCCTTTTCTTTCCCTTTGATTCATGGGAGAATGTCCTAGGGACTGTTTAGAGAAATCTAAGAAAAAAAAAAGGCGCACAACAGCCCATTAAGCTAATGACCCTTAGCAATATTGGCTTCCAGTGAACAGAAATAATTGCAGAGTTTTCCAGTTAAATTGCCATGCACAACAGTTTGCTTCACGGCTATTAGGAAACATTTGCAAAAGCATAACGGGACATTGGTATGTGAATCAAAATACTAGTTCTCTGTTGGATGCACTGCCAGGTGGGTCATGAGCAGGAAAGATCCAGATCTTGGCAATGACAAAGTCCACTCAGCACAGTACAAAGATAATGAAGAGATTACAGTAACCAGCAATCAGATTAGCTCTGGCTGACAAACTCCAACAACTTCAAGGACACTGTGCTTAAAAAAGACATTTGAATATCTCAATATTGGTCTAAGAGCAATTATTTCCACAGGTTGAACTGTGAGAAAAGAAGAAAGCTGTTTGTACCTTCCTTCCGTGTAAGCACATTAGGAATGCTGGGAGCCAAGTAAGTGAGTGACTGCAGCTGACAGTGACTCTGCGTCATTTCAGAAGAAAAACTTTTATTCAAGAATAGAATAATATAAGGAAGAGCAGTAGGAAGTAGGAACAATCAGATGACATACAAAGGCCAGTTAATGAAGAAAAGGCATAGGAGAGCAAAAAATCTGAGAACTCCACAAGTAAGAAAACATTATCTCATCTTCCTTTTTTCCTACTGCAATCTGAATGTCACTGTCATGGATCCCAAACTTATTAAGGCCTTCAACTGTACGAAGGGCTATACCTTCTTGCACCACCTCTCAAACAGCAACACTCCCCTGGTGTGAAGGGAATAATTAAATTTTATCTGAATAAAATATTACCCAAAGTATCTCTTTTGAGGAAAAAAGCAGCCTGGGAAATGCTATCTCAGTGGAGACCAAAATATAAGATGCATGTTCGGAATAAAGTTTTTCAAATCATAATTGTATATATGGGAGACAAAAAACAGAAATAAAAACATCCAAAAATGTATTAATGCACATACACCTTATTATAAAGGTTCAGCAGGAATACAGGAGCTACAAAAAAGAACATCTATAGAAAAAGGAAACATTTCTACATTCAGTGTTTGTTCAGTGGATGATGACATGTATTAGATACTCCAAGGATTTTTTTTTCCAGCACGATTTAAAAAGGTATTCCTACAGCAGGAAAAACAAAATTTAGAAATAGGAAAGATAAGCACTGACACTGCCAAGAATTCAAAAGCAGTAAGAAACAAGAAGCACCTACTCCTTTCCTTCGCCCTTCAGCTTCCAAATGAGAACACACACTTGCAGTCCAGAAACTCAAGAGAGCAGGGACTTAAGAAGGGTTGAAAACAAGCAACCACCTGAGACAGGAAGAGGGAAAAGTGTTCTGTACCACTAAAAGCAGAAGACAAGAAGACTCTGACTATCATAGGGTAAAGGATCATCGGGAACCTCAAACAGTTTCTTGAGTGGTTTTTGTAATGTGTAACAGGACGCTGCAGAGATTGGCTGATGGCTCCTTAACTTTCAAGACTAGTGAGCATCCAGACCAAACAGAAATCCCCAAACAGAAGGAGAGTACTTATTAAACAGAAGTAAAAAATGTGCATGTTGATGGTATGTGAGCAGATGTATTTGTCCATATTGTGTATGCATTTATGAGGGGGTGGGTGTATATTTATTATTTATTTACATATCCATGCTGTTATATACACTGGTTTTGAAGATTTTAATGCACATAGGAGCATGAATCCCATTGACTTTCAAAATATACTTGATGCTAGCATGCATTTTCATCTCACTCAAAGGCAATCAAGATTTGACCAATAAACCCCAGCAACACATAACTGCAGTTCAAAGAAAAAAACCTTAAATTTTTTGCTGCACACATTTGAAAAAAAATCAAATGTTATATCCACACACATATGCATTCACACATGCTTCTATAAATCTATATACACATATAAACCCCATCTTTTCCTATGTATGTCTATTCATATACTGACACAGTAACTGTTTGAAAGAGAAATTTTCAAAGAGCTGAAAACAGTTATAAATAAAAAAATCTGAAGAAAAAATGTCAGCAGAAAAATATTAGTAACAGCTAGGAAGTATTTCACAACATATCTCACGCTTAGGATGAAAAGCTGCAGTGATTCAAAAACTAACCTAGCTTAGGAAAGGAAATACAGAGCAACAAAAAATGAGAAATGAAAAAACTGGAAACAAATGGTAACAAGTATAAATAAGGAGTTGTAGAAAACTGATGCGGAAAACAAAAGAACACAAGGAAATAGTCACAGACAGCTGAAGTCCTAAGAACGTGTTATTTTAGAAACCTATCAAAACCAGAAAATATAATTCCCAAACTTTTTATTTGAAAGATAGAAGCCAAAATCGAAAAGAGATCATAGGTTACTTTACACATAGAACATGCTGTTATATATGTATAAATTGTCTACAATATTGTGTGTAATAGTACTTACCATATTTAGCTTTCTAGAAAAATTATAAAGCCGTGAGGGGTTTATTTGAATCTAAAACATACCGATATATAAAATATTTATAAAAATATTGGAGTCTGATCTTTGTTGCAAACAGCACCTTGAACAAACCAAGAATGATGAGAGTGAAGAGTGACATTGTACGTCCAAATTTTTTTGAAGATTAGTGACCTAAGTGATTCTTTTTGAAACTTAAGAGGAATCCCTGGTTCCTCTCTGTAAGACTTCAAGAGTGATTCAGAGTACCCAGGGAGTATCTGAGCAGCAGGCTGAGGGTCCTCACTAGCACCCCATTTCCATCTAACTTGCAAGTGTCACCCAATGGCTTGTCATGGGCAAGTCTGATACTGTCCCAGTCCCCCTTCAAGTACAGCTTTGAGCTCTGTCAATGAGCCCCACTAGCTTAAGAGCAAAGACCCTCTTCCTTCTCTGCGAAAGGTGAATGCCATCTGACACCAGCAGGCTGGTGACATGTAAACCATCCTATTATCGAAAAACCCAGAACCGTGGCAGTGACACCATACTATGGAGCCAAGTATTAACAGACTGGGTTTGTCTGTTTCTTCCTGTGTCAATGCTCACAGCTGGAAAGAGACAGGTAAAAAAATTATCTGTGCACCAGATTCCAGTACCAAGTATCCCAAGGCCCTGAAGTCTCTTTTGATTCTCCCTGGACCATGTATTGTGGCTTTACCACTAGCCACATGGAAAGGCAATAATAGATAATAGTCCAAGGGACAGGGACTCCTTCAAGACTTAAACATGCCACAGCTCACACTGGTCAATGTGTGTCCAATAGTCTTAATTCTAGCTCTAATCAAGGCTTATCTTGTGGCACATCTTTGTACGTGCTTCTGACCAAACAGCCTTTTCTGAACCTTCTTCTCAACTTAGTTCCCAAGACCATGCAAGACCCAACTTCTTCCTTGGCCATCACCACTAACTCTAATTTAACTATCTCCTTACAAACTCACTAGCTGTTACCTACACCCAGCCCAAACAGTAGCAGTTAAGGCTTGGCAACTCCTAAGATCTAGATCTAATCCTAGGTTCACCACTTTTTACCTTATGGATCCTTCAAAATTCAGACTGTATGCTAGTTTAAAGCCAAATTTAATCCCTAGCTCTAAACTAGACCTCACCCATCAGCAAATCAAGCCATGTCCCATCTTCCATTTAGACAGACAATGACTATCGTGCTTCACATCTTCATTTCAAATTTAAAGGTAACTCCGGCCCAAGAAACAGTTGGGCATCATTATCACTTATACTTTGTCAATGTACAGCAACTGTGGAAGGTAAGGAGTACTCACTGGTACTCAGGCATCAGATAGTGACGCCCATAGAGCTACTAGCAGTAATTAAGGAAATATAGTTTAACAGATGGTCTGAATTTCTCCATTTAGTGGTGATGCTATGACAGAATAATTCTTTCCTACCTGATACTGAATATCCCCTGGATTTTTCCACATAACTTGTAAGAAGTTTCCTCATAGATGGGTTAGAAGCTTCTTCTAACGCACACTTTCCCATTTTATTTTTTAATAAGGGATCAGCTCCATACCAAAGTAGTAAGTTCACCATCTAGAAAAATAAGTTTTTCTGATCATTTCTCTTCTGGCAGTATTTTCCACACTCCTTATACAGGCTTCTCTCTCTTGTACTTGACAATATGAACAACTAAAATCAAATTTTTCTATATTGTAGTTCAAATAACCTAAGCATTCCCCTAGATAAGTCATTATCCTATAATCTTACTATTTTCATTTTTATAAACTGTTCCAGTTGCTATTAAGACAAGGTCTCCCAAAATACAGGGTAGGATTCATCCCTCCATAGCTCTTAACTGGTAGAAAATAACAGGGTATGAACCAGCTTATCCATTTACACTATCACAGAACATGTGGAATTGGAAGGATCCACAAGGATCAAGTCCAACCCTTAGCCCTGCACAAGACCATTCCCAAGAGTCACACCATGTGCCTGAGAGTATTACCCAAGTGCTTCTTGAACTCTGTCAGGCTTGGTGCTGTGACCACTTCCCTGGGCAGCCTATCCCAGTGCCCAAACACCCTCTGGGTGAAGAACCTTTTTCTAATACCCAAGCTAAACCTCCCCTGACACAGATTCATGCCATTCCCTTGGGTCCTGTCACTGATCACCACAGAGAAGAGATCAGTGTTTGCCCCTCCTCTTCCCCTCATAAAGTTGTAACTGCAGTGAGGTCTCTCCTCAGTCTCCTCTTCTCCACTCTGAACGGACCAAGTCACCTCAGCAGCTCCTCATACGAGTTCTCCTCAAGGTCCTTCACCATCGTCATTGCCCTCCTCTGGGCAATATAAGTTCAATATTTGTCTTATATTGTGGCACCCCAAACAACACACAATATTCAAGGTGAGGCCACCCCAGTGCAGAGCAGAGCAGGACAATCCCCTCCCTCAGCTGGCTGGTGAAGCTTTGCCTGATGCCCCCCAGGACACAGTTGGCCCTCCTGGCTGTCAGGGCACTGCTGGTATCTACTTTAGGAGAAAAGAAATTTTGCTCTAGATGTGTCAATTGTGACTCCTGGGACTGCAAAGGGGAGCTTTGACAGCTATTTCAGATATGCAAGATATATCTGATCAAATGAAACCCATTCTGATGGTCTTATTACCAATATTATGATTTTTGTACAAATATAAAGCCTGATTCTATTCTTATTCAAGAAATTACCTTTTTAACAAAATGTTCAGCCAACCTTTGCAAGGCATTTTTTTAAGATATGGGAAATTTACAATCTGATTATTTAATTTCTGTGGGTAACCCTGCAATCTTTTTCCACCACTAGTGCAATTCTACTTGCTGTTATCCTTTAAGCACTTCACAATTTCCGACTGAACCTGACTCACATCCTCCACCCCCATGTTCAAGTCCCTCATTATTTCTAACCAGATTGCTAATGAGAAAATTGTTAGTGAAGTTTTCTCAATTCATACATTCGCCTAACAACAGAGTAAAATAAAAATGGTTCAATCAAGAGCAAAAGCCCTCTTGGGTTTCATAAGTTGTCCCAAACCTTTGGATTTTTTTAATCAGTAATATTGAGAAGTCTTCTTCCACAACTGAGATCATACACACTTGTATGCTCTGCCCCTTAGCTATTCTAAAAAAATCTTTCCTATACTTACCATTTTTCCTGAAACAAATTAATTTGGCATACTGCAGGTGCAGAAAGGGATAAAGTAGTAGATAAAAGGCATGCTTCCAATCTACAGTAGTAACTTCATGCAGCTTTGAAAAAAAACAGCTTCAAATACCATGTTACCAGAAATCTGAATCACCATCACTGAATCGCCATCACTATTTTGCTGCTAGTCAGAAACAACAAAAATTAAGTTTGACAGATCACTGCAGCAAGACAATTTTGCTGAGACTGAGTAAACAGAGACTGAGTAAGTACATCACCACCAGGTAGTACCATTCCCTCTGAACACACCAGCTTGCATAACTCTAACTCAGCTCTGTGCTGAATGATCTTGGTGTGTCTTGAGTGACCCAGTTGAGATGATTGTTCTTCCAATGTCATTCTAGTTGATGGCCCCTAAATATTACTTGCAGTGATGCAGAGTTCTTCATGCATAACCATGAACATGGTGTGCTAGGTACAGTCACAGAACTCAGAAATATTTCACAAACGCAGAACAGCCCGTAATGCACAAGCTGAAAACCATTCCTGGAGCTCTCAAGTCTCAGAAAAAATTATGAGCCAGAAGTCCACCCTTCCTCTTTGTGACAAAACAGAATAAATCTCATCTCAGTTGTGAAAGAGAAAAAGAGAAAATATTTAGGGACAAAACTTACTACGTCTCACAAAAAAAAACACTTAAAAGACCTTGGAAACCAATAAATATTAGGCAGCACACAAAACTCCAAACAGATAAAAGGGACACATAGAACTCCTACATAAATTTGGGTCACCCTAGAAATACACACAGACATGATAAGTGGAGGTAAGCACTGCCAGACTGAAAGAGGATCTAAAATTCAGAGACAGGTTTATGAAACCACAGCATTTGGTAACAAATCTTACAATTATTTCACAGTCACAGTTCAGTTAACTTTCAGTTTTAAGACCATACAAAATATAAAGCCATGTCTCCATAACCCTCCATGCTAGGTGTTAATACAGGGTGTGCACGGTTGTGGCAGCACACCATACACGCGTGATTACAAAATCATGCATTAAACAGTCGCAATTGAGATTAGTCCTCAATAGTACATAGTCCCCAATAGTTAGAAAAACAGTTCATTCCTCCTTTGGGAAAAATCCTGTTAAGCATGCAGTGGTTTGAACAAGAATCAAGCAAGAAGGACTTGCAAGCTCCTGAGTTCGCCTATAATCTGAAAAGACCAGCCATGTGCAAAAACATTACTGTGATCTTCTGGACACAACAACAATAACTTGTATTCCTAAATCATAATTTGTGCTCAATTTGGAATATACCTCATAATGGCCTTCTTTAACTGCATCTTGCAACGGTGTTATTTGTTCCTTTTGTGTAGCATTAACATCAGCACCTGCTTTCAAAAGCAGATTTGCTATCCCATAAAAGCCTTCCACGCTTGCTATATGTAGTGCAGTCAAGCCTATAAAAAAGAAAAGCATGTATTTCACGTTTTGGTGAAAAAAATTCTAAGAATTTATGTCAGTTTTACGTTGCCTATTTGATAAAGATTTCACAGATTATACTGAAAAGATAAAAACTGATGGATTACAGTAAGTTGTATGAAGAAATGTTTATAAAAAAGTCACAAGGGTTGGGAGATCTTGTACTTTTGACAAAATTTGCACCTACTAAAGAAGTAGACATTGCTGTAACAACATTAGTTTTAGATTTGGTAGTTCTGTTATGAAATGAGAGAATTATTTGACCCATATCTTGGTAATTTCTCCTGGAACAAGATGTATATGCTGTTTTAAGAACAACACAGTTTTTCATGGCACTCTTACTTACATAGCTATGCTGAAGAAGGTTAGTAAGAGAGAAGTTACAAAAATAAAGACGTGAACTACTACCAAACAAAAATGTTTTTTAAGACTATCCAAGAACAATTTGCATGTCAAAATGGCACACGTCTGGCAACTACTTCTTTCTGACTGTATCTGTCTCATTAAAAAGAAAAAAAAAAAAAAAACAGGGCCAGGTTAACCTCTCATCTCTTCAAGGAGTACAACTAAAAGATACTTTGTGCAGCTGTGCTGTTTTTGCACAAAAAAACCAACAACCAGAGTCTGGGGAATGAAGAAACCGTGGCCTGGCAAAACATGCAAAGGCAGAAAAAGGAAGCAGCTGTGACAGCAAAAACTACAACCACTGCAGCTTTGGTATACTTGCCTACTGTGGCTGCACTATCAGCACTTCTCTGTCGTCAGCATGGGGCTTTGAACCCCACCAACAAAATATTTTCTCACCTGCCTCCAACACAAGTTAATACATATTATGAGTCTTGAGGTTAGCTCAAACATCAGCACTGCAAAAGTCTGAAATCTGCTGCTGACCCAATCTATCTGTCAGTATATTCCAGAAGACAGATAATTTTTACCTTAATTTTGGATTGTTATGTGCCTGCATTATGCAATAGCCTATAACTGCAGCATGTGGGTTTTTCCTTTCCCGCAGAACAGTTGTGAAATCCTAGCCACTAGCATGGTATGGAAACACTATAAGAATTAATCAAAGTTTTCTGCCAAATGAGCCAGTTGTCTGAAACAACTTTCTCCTTTATAGTAGAAGTTTATCAGATATTAAGGGAGGAGACAGGTAAGTGCAAATAAGAAACAGTCTTATATTTGAAAAAAACAAGTGACACTTAAGGAGCAAAGCCTTTGACACAGAGTATCACACATGAAACTGGATAAGGTGAATTGCTTCAAACAAAACATTAACAGCTGGCCACTATTTGTCATTCCTTTTTTTTTCCACACCCAAGATGAAAGAAAAATAGAAAATACCAAGTCATCACAACTTTACGAAGTTAGAGCAGTGCCAAATTATAAAACTACAACTTCCTTTAAGATATAATGGGCAAAATCAAAGTCCCTGAAAAAGTAAACTGGAAAATCTACATCTTGGTGTCTCAAGCTGGTCACTGAAGTGGAAAAAAATACCCCCAACTTTCAAACCCATGAAGTTGATTATTTAATTAGGGACTGCTTTGTGATAAGCAGGCACTGAGATGTTGAATTAAGGCTAAGTAAACTTAATTGCATCACTATGTAATTTTTAAACTGCCTACTTTTCCCTCAAAATTTTCTTTTCTCATACACTTTTATAAGTAGATTCACATATTTTCCCATGAATAAGTACCAAGGGAAACCAACAAAAACTTAATAATTTACTGACCAGTCACAAACCTACAGTCCTGTCCACTGCACAAACTCATAATACATGCTTTTATTAGTTATAGGTGGATACTTGATTGAAAATAGTATTTTAATACAATTGCAACTTACCAGCATAATCCTTAGCATTTACATTTCCACCAGCTTTTATGATCTTACGTACAAGGTCTACATCTTGATAAGTAACAGCTCTATGCAGTAAATTCTCACCATACACATTCCTCCTGTGGATTGTTGAAAGTGTAAGAGGGCGAGTCAGATCCTTACCAAAGGATTCTCGTTCTGAAAAATAAAGTTAAAGCTCTGTTGCACGGAAAAATATTTTTTTTCTCTTATTTTGGCACTTTGTATTACAGTTGGCAAATGATCTTTCTGAAGAAACAAATGCTCATTCAATCTAGTAGAAATGAGTATCTCAAAAAACACATCACCAATTAAATAATAGTAACATTCTATAATAGATGCCCTAGGGAATTCCATAACAAAAATGCAATTGAAATGCAACACACAAAAATATGACTTTGTAAAGGTGTGATAACTTTAGACTTCTTCCTTTCTAATGATATTTTTGCAAAGTGCATTGCTTCCCAATGGATGATAAAATTGCTATGCTGCAATACAAATCATTGTAAGGAGACCATTTCAATAACTAAGTCAGTTATTCAATAATTTAACTTTTAAGAAAACTCAAATTTATCAACCATTATTTTGTAATCATTTTTCTTTTAAAACCTCTGCTTTGTCAGGAAGTATTTACGTTAGGATAGTGATTGAGATTAACTCCCCCAGACTACCTTTTCCCATTACTTCACAAACAGATCAGCCTTTTCTGCAATGAGTGAAAGGTGAATATGAGGCTTAAATGTAAAAAAATTAAATGTGAAAGATACTATTTTTAATTTTTAGTTTATTATCTCACAAAACAAATGAATCTCCCCTTATGCCCTCATCACAGTTTTCATCCTGGTTGAAATTATTTCCAATACATTGATGTTCTGTACTTCACTAGCAGTGCCATTCCAGCATCCCTTAACATTGTGGAGAAGAGCATCCTAGCTACTGTATCTGATGAAAAAGAGAGAGGGAAGAAAGAAGGAAAGAACAGGAGAACTGCCTGCACAAAAACACAGTGCATAGCCTAGGCCATTAATTCATCTACTAATAAAAACCCTTGGGACAGCAGGCTACATACGCTGCTCCTCTCCACAGGTGTGTCTCACTGGCCCTAAAACTCTGCCCAGACATCAGAAATAGACATTAAAAACCACAGTTCTTCTAGAGCTGTACCTCACACAGCCTGATGTCTCTGTTCTGTGCATGGTGTTATACTGTGAGCTCAGACTAATTCCCAAGCTTCTTAAGTTCCTGAGTCCATGTACATTTTTAGAATCTAACAGATATGGGTTTACTCAGGACCTTCCCACAGCTGAGCCCATGGACAGTCCCTCTCCTCTACCTGCCCAGCCTTGCAAGACCTTAATCATTTCAGATATGCAGTCACTAGTCAAAGCTGGTCTAAACTAGCCAAAGAGTTCAGGAGGGATTAAACTGCAGAGACATACACAGAACAAGGCACAGTTTTATGCTACAATTTTCCTGATTCAACTTCCTCCTTCAAGAGGACATATTTGCCATCACTTCCACCTTGCCTTTCCTAGTGCCTTCCATGTGCCTGACCTTGTGCCAGCCTAAAGGAAACTTACCACAGGGCTGTTTTCTCAGAGAATTACCAAACTAAGATGACTCATGGGCTCTTGATTGCTAGGTCTGACACAAAAGGGAGATAAACTTGCTAGAGTGGTTTAATGCAAAGCTACATCTACAGGCATTGCAACTCTTTCTGCAGAAATCATGCTAAAGAACCAACAGCTTATTTATTGAGTGGAAACTAGTAAGTCAGTTTGAAATAGATGAGCTGCTACTCATTCAACCTTAAATCTCATCAACACAGCGCTTCTACCATGAATAATTAAAATCCTGCAAAAGAGAAGGTTTGTTAATTGGAGGTAGAATTCTTCACGTTTTGTAAGATCTACAACATAGCTGTTACAGTTCAAATACTTCCAAAGTTTGTAAGATTTTTAAATGATTGTAGATTCATGGATAAATTCCAACTAAGTGGCCTTCAAAAAAAATCCAAAAAAATCCAAAAATTAACTTTTAAGATCCTAATCTTAAAGGTGCTGGAATGAGCACGTAAGTGAGGAGATTCTTTATCCTCCTACAAAATTCCTCTGTGAGGTAAAGAACCTGTCTGCGTGTATCTTCAAAGGATGAAAAATAGTAATCTTTCTGTCTGACAAAGCATATTGCAAAGAAAAATACTTCAAAAGGTGCTCTGTAACTGTGGTAGTGAAGACCCCATAATCCTGTAGACAGGATGACAACACTAGGCATTCAAAATAGAATAAACAGTTTTGTAGAGGCCAATTCTTGTGGATGGCACTGCCCTGAGAATGAAGTTGCACATAGAACACTAAATGATAGAAGGATATATAAATGCATGTCATTTATATATCTTTTCACTCTGCATGAAAACACTTCTTGTCAGAATACACTGTAATTTTTTTCATATAAAACACTGTGATAAAAATTGCATCCTGAAAAACTTCTCATGATTCTTAAGGAGTTCATGCAAACAAGTCAACTGTTAAGTTGCTAATATGAAGGTTTTCAGAAGTGAAGGAAATTAACAATAATTTTAATTATTAAAATGAATGTTTCACCATCTTTTAAAAAGAAATTCATGCCACAATATGTTGGAAAGGTTATTAATTGTATATGATTCAGTATGGTTGTTAAAATAATAAAATAATCTGTATGATAGCAGTATAAAATATCTTACTCCGTTTGTTGTCAATTCTCTTGCTCCTCCTCTGATTAGCTTCTGTATACTCATTCAGAATTATTTCTTGCCACATTCTGGTTTCTAGATTCTGCTTGTCTTTAGAAGTAGATTTCTGAATTTTACTGACAAGAGATTTGCTTAGAATCAACAAAATTATTCTCTGTATAAATCAATGTTTACAGCAGAGGTAAGAATATGAACTTATTTGATTTTAAAAGGAAATAACATCATGCAAGTATACAGGCTAACTTAGGTAGTACTTAATAAACAGTAAATCAGGGGAGAAACTAACTTCCAGATCTTTGAATAAAAGGTAAAATCTTTACCTTTTGATCATTTAAACTCATTCACATGACAAATGATTACTCCATATGCATTATGTTTATTACAATAATATTTTTTAAAAATTAAGATTATGCATTAATTTCTCATACTCAAAACTCTTAGATTTGTTTCTTGCTATACTGCCACTGTGAGACATTCTCTGCTGAGTCTCTTCAAGTATTTTATGACAAGCGGAAGCACAATCTCTGTACCTTCCTGAGGAGGTCTCTCTCAACTGCTTCACTTACCTTGATATTGTTGGGCCTGTTTCTGCACATGCTGTAAGTTCCACTGAATGTGCACGTCCCTCACCAGTTTGCTTTTTACTAAAGGTGGCATCCCAGTAATCTGGAATTACTTCTTTCTCTGTCTGCTGATCACCCACAGGTTGTGATTAAAAAAAAGAAATATTACAAGCAATCAGTGAGCAAGCAGTAAAACAAAGGCTACATATAAAACAGCTCCAAGAACACTTATAAATTGTGTGTGTCTTCACAGACAATAGAGGTGTTGCTTAAGTGAATAACTGGAATTCTACAGATAAGAGAGACAAAGGCTGCCATAGAAGAGGCACTCCTGAAGTAATATGCCACACCATGTGCTCCTGGCAGAAATAGCCATGAGAATTAGGATACTCAGACTCACAACTTAAAACATAAATCTCGGCTGGCTGACAGTGAACAAAAGTTGTTCTATCTGAAAGTTATCTGGACATATGAATTGATTTAACAGATTAATTTCAGTTTCCTATAGACATGAGCTCCTGTCCTAAAAAATTAGATGACGTTTTAGATGTCTTAAGCTGGCTCATCTTACCTCACCCTTGCAGAAGCCTAGAAATATACACAAGGTAAGAACCATGTGTCACCTGAAGTTCGGTAACTCCCAACTGGGAAGTTATTTCTAAAGACACACCATCCCTGAGCTACAGACACTATGGATGAGATTCACTTTACTGACCTTCAGCCTTCTAAAATCCAGGCAACCAGATGTCACTAGGCATCCTCATTACCCCCACCACTGATAAGGAGCAAGAATTACTTTCAGAGATGATAGTGATTCACTCATCCTACGGGGTGCAAATGATTCGTGTATACCAGGGACTTAATGTCTAACAGTAATGGAGAGAAATCTCACCCTAAGGAGCTTCCCATGGAAGCTTGAGTTTATTCCCTGTTTTAGCCAAGTGAGTGTGACATGCTGTTGTGTACCACTCAAGCTGCTGAAACCTGGGTACTTGTTAGTTCATTACTCACTTGATAATGCTGAAAGCTTTTAGGACACACCCTCAACACACATGCATAGAAATTCTTTCTCAGCGACATGGGAGGACTTGTTAGTCCTTTCCTGGGAGACTAATAGAAATGGAGAATTCACTGATTAATTTTTTTAACTGACATATTTAGCAGAGAGGTGAAGAGATTAATTGTTTTCACAGAAGTCATCCTCATGGATCAAGGCATGACACATACCAACATGGGATATGGAGCTGTTTAGCCTGGAGAAGGGGAGCCTGAGGGTGGTCTCTATCACTCTCCGCAACTACCTAAAAGGAGGTTGTAGTAAGGTGGGGATGGGCCTCTTCTCCCAGGTAACAAGTGATAGGATAAGAAGAAACGGTTGGAAGTTGTGCCAGGCCAGGTTTAGATTGGATATTTCGAAAAATTTCTTCACAGAAAGAACGGTCAGGTATTTGAACAGGTTGACTAGGGAAGTGGTGGAAACATCATCTCTGGAAGTAACCAAAAAACACGTGGATGTGGCACTTCGGGAATGTGGTTTAGTGGTGAACAGGGTGGTTCATGGTTGGATGGTTGGACTTGATGTTCTTAAGAGGTCTTTTCCAACCTTAATGATTCTATGATTGTATGGCACTTAGGGAAAATCAAATATGTTACTTTACAAAACTATCACAGTGGCACTTTTTGATGGTTAGAGAAGAAGGAGAAAACATTTCAATGAAAAGAAACATCAAACTTCGAGACCATATACTAAAATAAATGGGCTATCTAGCACCCTGACTGCATCTACAGTACAGGACAGGCTCTCCTCTTTCGGGCACTTGTTTCATCACAACAAGAATACTCTGAAGAAGTAAGAATTCAACAGTTTGAATTAGAATGTTAGAATTCCACAGTTACTAACAAATTAACTGGGATTTTTTTTCTTGTTAAATTGCCTCCTTACTTCCTGCCTTCAAGAACATCAGATGAAGACACACAAAAAAGCTAAAATTGAGTATTAATCGACAAAAGGTTATAGATACCCATTTTCACAAGACTCTGCTCCATAATCTTAACTGTGATTTTGAGTAGATCTACACATAAAGCTTCACATAGCTGTGCTACAAATTTCAGAAATCGACACTTCACCAAAATAAGCTTTGTAAAGTGCTATGGTTCTGAGAAAATTATATGACAGACTTTTCAGCACCTTGAAATTGCCACCTTTGTGGCACATTTTATTACACGCTACGATATTCAGTTAATACCACTATGAAAAGACAAAATTAACTCACAGTTTTTGGATCCTTTATACCATTGTAGGGAAGCAAACTGGTTGTAAACCCACCTTAAATGCACTGACTTGCAGATTCAGATTATTCAAAGCCAACACAGAGCAGAGAATCAGATTACAGGTTTACAAGAGATGCCTATTACACTCTGTAGCACAAACATACATCTCCTATGTGTCCTTCTCTTGCCCTTATTATAATCTAAAGAGGAAGAGATTATGGCACTGCTTTCCCTTCATGCTCCTCTCCAGATTTTTGCATTTGAATACGAATGACCTATTCCAGAACACTTTTAGAGCACAAGGCGTAACGAGGGATCACATGCTGTATCCATACACTCACTGATTTGTTCAGGGGAGCACACGGACATAAAACTATGCCTTAATTTTTTCAGCAAGTCTCACATAAGCAGAACTAAATCAAATAAACATGCTTCTAAAAACGTGTAAAAAATCCCCGTTGAGTAATCTTTCCAGTCTACAGAAAAGACATAGCTGAATTTATTTTATAGTACTTGCAAAGCATTTGTATGTTACAGCACCAAGAACTGTGACAGAAGACAACAGCATACTATAGCCTGGAGAAAAAACAGAACTGTATGGGGTAGGAATCTAGAGTTTTTGAAATTCCCATGCTGATTCTAGACTGCCACATCAGTCACTGAATTAACTTTAATACTATTTCCTGTCCCAGCAGGCTGAACTTCTTCATCACATGGATATATCAAAGCAGAAAATACACTACTGAACTTTTAAAACAAAAACAACTTAAATGATTTTAAATTTTAAAACATGCAAATTACTGATGCCAGTTTATTCTTTACTAAGATTTACATCTCCAAGTAATCTGGCTACTATAAAATATTTTGTGATAAACAGATTTCCAAATATGAATTAAACTGTGTATATACTTGCTCATTTGTTGTCCTCTGAGAGTCAGATCCTCCGAAGGCATTTATTTCTTCCACCTGACTTGTAGCAACTTGAGGGTCCATCATGTTTGTTATTTGTGTACAGTCATCATCTAATTGGGGAATACTGGGTTCTGAATTTAGCTGCTCTCCCTTGGTGTTAGGCTGTCTCTCAAATGGAACTACACGAGTGACAGGTTGTACCACAGATCCTGACAAGGCATCCAGAGGCCTCACAAGCTCTACTGGCAGGGCGTCACTGCTCTCAGCTGCTGATGGATCAATGGAAAAGGCATGACCCTGACACTCTAACTTGTCAGGCAATGTGTTTATCACTTCAAGACTCTCAGAATCACCAGGGGATCTTAACACAGCGCTGCCATCAAATCCACCAGTCTCTATACTCTGTTCAGTGAATACATCCATGAAAATCTTCCTTGGGGAAGTCAGAGAAAGATTTGTATCATTATTAAGGGAATGCTCCTCTACTATGTTATCAGTGTCAACAGTGGCTACACAGGTTCTGTGGCAGTCATCTGAAACACATTGAAATGTATCTTCTGGTGTCTGTTCATTTAGAACTGTTATGTCTTCCACAGGGCCATCTAGAAAGAGGCTTATTTCTGGAGAGAGATCTTGATTACTTAATTTTTGTGAAATCTAAAAATTAAAAAAAAAAAAAAAAAGTTTACCAAAAGGAATGGAACAACTCTTTCTAAAAACCATTTAATTAACATTCACTTCAGAAGTCATATACATATATATGTATATATGTATATTTTATTATCAATTTTTGCATAAACTACAAGACTCAAAGCCCTCCTTCACACAATTGCAACAAGGCTTAGACTCAGGTCTCTGTTTCAGAAGTAGACCACTTCAGCTCTTGACTTTCACAGCAGTGAAAATCCAGAGCAAGACAGACTAGATCTGTTAAAGATCCTATGCCATTGTCAGTGACCTGAGGATATTAAAAGGCTTTAAAAGAAAGTAATTAAAAATTTCTGTCAGCCAGAAATAATGAAAGTGAGCATATTCATAGTTAAACAAAACACATAGTTAGTAAAACACAACATATGAGTTCTGATTATCTGTACCCCAAACAGATGTGAAACATTTGTGCCTCACAAACTTCGGTTCAAAAGCTTAGGAGTTTGAGAAGTTTGCGTATTTGAGTTTCCGCACTGAGTACAGAACATAAAGGCACAGCTGTTCTTGGAAAAATAACACTGCTTCTGTTTTTCCAACCACTTTGAGCTGCTTTCAACAGATGCACCCATTTTTATACTAAGAAATAGCTTTTTCATTTTTTCCCTATCCCTGTTTCAAATGTTCTGCAGAAGAAATATGATGTCTCCACCAACCTAAACCATGTTTTTTTTCTTTATAACACTTGAATGTAATAGTGCTCTTACTTAATACTGGATCTTAAGAAAATATCTTACAATGCATTTTTAGAGTCCTGCTGCCAGCAAGTGGCAATACCGGGCAGTGCAAGAAACCTTTAACCTTTAATCATGGTAACATGATTTCAATAAAGCTCACACACAACAAAACAGGGCAGAAATTTGACAGCATTGACTCACATTCAGTTTGTAAGCAAATATAAATCCCTGCTTCTCTGTTGAAAAATTATTCCCCAAGCAGCTGTTTCCTATCTTATACCTTTGTATCTAATTGTTCCTTTTTAATTACTGACTACTTCTGACTTTGCTGTACTGAACTACACTTCCTTTTTAGACCACTTCTCTAATGTATGCAGGCTTTAAACAACTGCAGAAAAAACCTCTACTGGCACAACTTTCTGTACTTGAAGAACTGTGGTATAAAGAGCACGTATGTATATTACAAATTTCCTAAGAAAAACGCTCAGTGCATTTGTTAAAGGGCAGATGAAACTTACATTTACATTAACAGAGAAGGCAGGCAATGAAGGACTAATTTTTCAAGATTTTAAAAACCCAAATGCCAACTGAAATCCAACCTGTACATCTGACACGTTCAAAAAACTCCTGTCCAACTACAGATGCCTAAACTTCTTTGGCACTCCTTTCTGTTGGCAAAATCCTGTGATACTTGCTCTACAAACAATTAAAATCTTCAGAACATAAAAAAAGTTTAAACTTTCCCTCCCTAAAACCCATCCTCAGCTGCAACTTATGCATAAAGACACTTAAAAGCCCCAGTGCCGAAAGTCCCTATACCTTCAATCGTCTGTTGAAAAGCAGTAGAGGAGCTGCCAAAGAAGCAAAGCTGAGCCAGTTGTAACCGAACACAAAACCGCGAGTTCTCTCTTTTGTCGACCCCAGCCTGGTAAATATGGTTTGAATATACCTAAGTTTCACTCAAATGAGAAACATGATTCCCCCTCAGTCAGCAGCTCAGAAGTAAAGTAAATGCAGGTCCAGGACCATCTTCCACCAGAAGAGCTATGCTTCAAGCAATTAATTTTAAAAAGGGGCTTCTACATAAAAAATGTACCACTTTGGCATAATGCTGCTGATTATTTTATGCCAACCATATCCTGGCATCTGTGAATCTCTTCCACGGGTCGCACTACTTCAAAAAACTTGATTTAAATCCCACCATTCTCATGGCTCAATTATTTGCAGTCCAAACCCAAATCATAGCACCCCTTAACCCAGGCACAAATCCTGGTGACCTAGCATCAGCCCAGAATGTCTTGTCTCCCTCTCCACCTTATCCAGTAAGCATGCACTGAATAACAGCTCAGCACAGACACAGTCAATTTCCCGTCTCAGATGATTCACAACCCAGCACCAAAGGAAAGAGGCAGACAGAGAAGAGTCAAGGAGAGGTCTCATAAAAAAACCAACTTGACCATGGATATAAAAACTGTATGTTAATACATGCACTGTATCAAAGGTCAGTGAGCAAGCCAGGCTTTGCCAAGCCTTCGATGTTTACTTCTCCTTTTGCACTACATGAGCAAGGTTAAATCTGGCCTGGCAGCTCCAGCAGCCAGCAGGACACGCACATCACCTTGGTGTTGGTGAATCGTGACACAAAAGGACTTTTTTCCTATATATCTGAGAACAATTTGAAAGTTATCAAGAAATTGTAGGCTTCTGGGTGGCACAGCCTGTGGCTTACAATGTTACAACATAAAAAGGGAACTACTAATATTGCACTATAAATAATAAGAGTGGAGTAGAAATATTAAGTGGACTCCTGTATCTGACAGCTCTGAGTGAAACAACAGCAGAGAAGTTCAGCTGTTCAATACATACATGCAAGAGAATCACTGTAGAAGAATTAAGCCTTCAGAGATTATCAGCTTCCATAAGAACGCTTTGCTGAAGACTACTGCAATATACCGGGACATGAAGGAGCCACAGAGAATCACAAAACATTTGAGGCTGGAAGGGACCTCTTGAGACCAACTAGTCCAGCCTTGCTCTCAAGCAACGTCAGCTGCAGCAGGTTGCCCAGGACCACGTCCAGTTAGTGCACAGGAAGAGAATGCACAACTGCTCTAGGAAACGTGTTTCAGTGTCTGACATTCCTTCTCAGTTAAAAAGTATGTTTTGTGTTCAGATGGAATTTCAGATTTCACAATTTCTTTTGAATTTGTGTCCATTTCCTCTTGTCCTACCAGCAGGCACTACTGAGAAGTCAGTGTCCCTTATCTTCATTCCTAGCTGTCAGATGTTCATACACAGTGGTAAGAGCCCCCGCAGCATTCTCTTCTTCAGGCTGAACAGTCCTGGTTCTATCAGCCTGTCCTCATATGGAAGACCACAGAATCACAGAATGGGCTGTAGTCCAATGCTCCTGCCATAGGCCAGAACACTTTCAAGTGTATCAGGCTCCTTAGAACACTATTGAATCAGATCTTGAATGTCTCCAGGGATGGGGCATCCACCAGCTCTCTAGGCAACCTCTTCCAATATTACAACACCCTCATCATAAAAAATTCCTTCCTTATATCTAGTCTGAATAGACCCTCTTTCACTTTAAAACTATTATCCCTTGTCCTATCACTACAGGCCCCAAGGAAAGGGTCTATCCCCATTTTTCTTATTGGCCCCTTTTAAGTAGTGAAAGGCTGCAATGAAGTCTCCCTGGAGCCTCCTTTTTTCCAGGTTGAACAATCAGCCTGTCCTCATCATACGAGAGGTGCTCCAGCCCTCCATTATCTTTGTGGCCCTCCTCTGGACCCACTCCAACAGGTCCATGTCTTTCCTGCATCTAGAGCTGGACCCCAGTATTCCAGGTGAGGTTTCACAAGAGCAGAGTAGAGGGTCCACCAGGATACCCAGGTCCTTCTATGCAGAGCTATTTTCCAATCAGCTGGTCCCCAGTTCTACTGGTGCCTGAAGTTATTTCTCCCCAGATGCAGTACTTCACACTTCCCTTTGCTGATTTTCATTAGATTTCTCTCTGCCCCGTTCTCAAATCTGTCCATGTCCCTCTGAATGCCAACACAACTATATGGTGTATCAGTCGCTCCTCCCAGTACCATCTCTGAACTTGCTGAGAGTGTACTCTGTTCCATTTTCCAGGCTACTAACGAAGATGTTGAACAGTATTGACCCCACTATTGACAGACTAACCACAATAGAAATCAGTGTTGCTACATCATCAAGGTCAATAAAATCCAGCAAGACTAATTTTGTGGTGTCAGAATTCTCTGCATATTATTTTAATTTATAGATTTATCTTGTGTTTCCAGGGACAAACAAAACTAAGATGCTCACTGACTCACTGCTGGTTGTCAAAGTGTCGGTCCTGCAATTGCTGCAAATCAGTCTGGGATGGCCCTGGGTTCTTCGCACTACAGATCTTTCTACACGACTCAGATCTTGCCAGTGCCAACACCAGCCAATACCCAAAAAGTATAATTCATTGCAGTGATTATTGCCAACCTTCTTTCTCCAGGCTCCTAAAATATTCTCTCTGGAGATATTCTCAATGCACTCAACCTGCCTATTCTCCAGAGGCTATTAATCACAAACACTCTTTTTCAAGGCATTTAGATTCTGTTCTGTTGGACTAATTCTGTGCAATGAGAATGTTTCATTTAATAAACTTGGTATTATAGGTTTATATTGATAGCTGCATATTTTTCAGAAAAGAAAAGCCTAAGCGATTTCAAGTCTTTTCCCTTTGCTCCAAAGACAAATACTTGGCCCTGGTCATCAATGGTACTTGCTGCAAGACATGGACAATTTGCCATGCTGGCCTCAAATCTACCTTTGGTGCATTCTACCAAAAATAGTTGCTTTTTCCCCAACTATTACCTCAATCAGAAGGACAGTTACAGATAATCTATTCCTCCTCACAGACCTTCCAAATGTAATGCTCTTCCCGTAACTTTCATTGGTGGGAAACATTTTAAGTTACTCAAAGTCTCCATTACTCTATCTTGAGTAACAGCCCTTACAGATTCTGTGTCATGATCATGTCTTCCCCACTTCCCTTTTACTGCCGTGCTCCTACCCTTGGGTTCTGCAAGCTTAGGAACTACAGTCCTTAACCTAAAAAGCAGAAAATAAAGCTTAGCTTTAAAGTTGTTTTCCCCATTGAGCTCAGTGACAGTTTCAACAGCTATGTGCTTGCTTTTTAAAATGAAAGAAACAGGCATTTTTCAGTAAAATACTCTACAATACTAATTATATGTTATTTTATATACATTCTTTTGTAAAAATACATTTACCTTTTCTTCTGAATCCTTTTGAAATCCATTCAATTTGATATCTAAATTAAGGAGAGCAGACAAATATTTCAGTTTTACTTTCTACTTCTGAAAGTTCTCATTGCCTCTAAAAAACGGCACCATTTTGTAAGTTTAAGTCTAAAGTTTCAAACCTTAAAAATTAATATAGTCATGTTCCCTAAATGGAACTGATAATAAAATTTCTATTTAGGGTTTGCTAGCCACTAAATTATATCCCAGAGCTATTTTGTCACATTTCTTCACTGTGGTTTAGAAGCCTTTCTTTCCAAAGACTGTAAACAGATGGGATTGCCACCCATTCCACAGGATAAGACTTATCCCCTGCTCCCTCTAATTACAATGCAATTAGACAATACTGCTAAAATAACCTAATAATTTACTGCCTCTGGGAATGGATGATCACAAGCCCCCTGCTCCTATCACCTTGTTTTACATTCATGTGACTCCCTGGCAATTTTCTCATCAGAAACAAAGTGAGTGTTTTTCTGTAGGGTTAGCAAAAATAAGGTAAAGCTGGAAGACAACTAAATAGACAGGGCAGTCCTGCACTGGTGGAGCACAGAGGAATGGAGGCACAACTAAAGTAGCATCAAGTGACACAGACACATGGGGAATAACAGAATTTCTGTTACTCCTTTCTTACAGATGCCTCTGATTCTTGGACATGTTAGTAAAAAGCATTTGGGAACTCTCAATGACCTGTTTACCTTACACATCCATATGGCACTTGAGTACTGAGTATATTTGTGTGGTCTGTAACTTTTGTCAGAAAATTCCACAGCAATGAAATAATTTTAAACTGGATATATAGCACTGGATTGAGAAAACAGTTACTTCTTCAAACAATCCTAGCAGAACACTTACAAAACATAGAACTTTTAGTCCATGACTATAAAAACTAAATAATTGTTGAAAAGAACACATATCATATTCTAAATAAATCTACACAGATACTCATCTTCAGCTTCTCAAATGATTTTCTTAAATGAGTTTGGCACAGCTAGAACAACTTCTAGTTTTGTACAACATACCTACAAAATTAAGTTGCTGTTCTTCTACTGCAGCATTTAGTGAAAAATCAGACTTAGAAATATTTTCAGTAGGTGATGAACACTTTATCCAACCCCTAGAATTAAGTAAGACAATAAAAAGTTCTTAAAGAATTGTAATCTGCTCTCCTTATGAAAATTTTTACAGTACTTCGAGTTTGCTTATGTAATTTTGTGCTAACCATTATTCAAGGAAACAGCTGCAATTATTTCAGAGGCATACTTTTATTTTACAAGGACATCCAACAAATGAGACGTCTGGATTTCCTACATGGAACTAGCTATGTTTGCACATTCATTCTCTAAGTGCAAAAATGGCCTTTCCTGTTTTTTATTAGTTCTGCTATAAATCCATCTTCTACTGAAATCCTTCCATAGCTTCCAGGAACAAAAGGTCTAATATTACTTATTGTAAATTTCTGTTTGTATAATGGTTTTCTCCAAGTTGTTTTACTCCTGCTGGTTATGTGTTGGAGAACAAACAGCTGTTCAGCCTTGGAAGCTAGAAGCAGCTGCCCAGCAAGAGGCCTCAGAGGTAACTCTGCCCAAGCAAACAGCCTTGGACACTCAGTGAGAGTGAGAGAAGAAGCTGCTAAACTTCTGCGGAAGAACACCTTGCAGCAAACACCTGCTACCAAGTTAAAACTAAGAAAAAAGAATGTTTATGTTAGCTTTATCTGTGGAAAAAATATGGATCCTTATTTAATAGTACTGAGTTATAAGATAGTATAAATAAGTTTGAAT
>VZRE01008332.1:0-20325 GCA_013396775.1 Cephalopterus ornatus | reverse complement strand
TCACAAATCTTCGTTCACGAAGCCTAGCCTTGATGACATGGTATATGCTAGGACTCTATGACACTCTACACACTTCAGTGTGCTGTGCTGGTATTGCTGGTACTAGGAAAGAGTAGCACTAGATAGTTTCCTGCTGCAGAAGGCACAAATTATTTTACAAGCTTGTTCTGAAGCTTCATTTGAAATATATATATACAAAAATATATATAAGGTAGCACTGAATAATAAGTGAACAAAAACATATAACTTAGTGTTTCCTATCACCTCAAAGCTGCTTACAGAGTTTAGACCTAACCAGCAAGCTGTTCACTGCTGTACTTTTGTTGTGTCAAAGTAAGCTTACTAATGCACAGCAACTGTTTTCAGAGTGCAAAAATTGCCCACGAGCTGCTTACAATTTTGAGGATTTTTTCTTCATTATTCAAAATTATTCATTCCAAAATTTCAGCAAACAAGCAGTGGTCTGTAGTTTGTGAATGAGCTGTTTGTTGCCACTATGCAGCATGGACTTCATCCAAATCCTATTGAAGTTGATGGAAAATCTCCCACTGACATAAAATAGGCTTTGGATTGGCCATGTTGAGTGGCAGTATTCGTTTTGATTGGAATTGTAGGTCACATGGCACTTTTTCTCCAATATTCAGTGTTTCTGCCAACTTTCTGGACAGTAAGAGCATTTGTCTGAATTTTGACACAAAGAAAATACAGAACAGTCATTAATACAGCCAGAATGAATTTGTTGAAAAAACTCAACTATTCATGGAAAAGAAAATGGTAATATCTGCCCAGACATAGTTCTTTTGGATTCACATGAAGGAGAATTTCATATGATTAGGGGATTAATGTTTACAGAAATGTGCACCCACAGTATTTTTGTGCTGAATATTTGTATGTATGTTCCCTCCTTTAAGGCTTAAAAAAATGTTTATGGACTAACATTGTAAATTAACACGGACAGAGCTTATTTTGATAAGGATAAAAAAAATGGGGTAGTTTTCATTCCCTTTTGGTGAATAAACAGAAGTCTTTCAGACTCTGTAGACAAAAAGATTTAGTACATGTCTTCAGATTACTAGGGCTGAACATGCTATAGAGATAAACTAGGGGGCTGGTAAGCCTAAGACACCCCAAATATAGGTTGTAAATCCTTAAATATGACAGTATTATATGCTTAATTTCTCTTTTACCTCCTCACATAAAAAACCTGCTGCTTACAGACTCAGCTAAGTAAATCACAAAATCGACCATGTCTTTTTTTCGTAATGACTGAACACACAGCTTAAATCCAACTGCACAACATGAGGTACTTCTGAAAAAAAAAAGTTAGGACCTCATGTCAACTAAAAATATTGAAGGTTTTATTTACACTGAAAAGCAGTGCTTAAATAATTTACTATAAAACATCCTACACAGTTTGCAACAGGTTGTCTGGTAAGACCTCACTTTCTTGAAGGGAACTCTGGAAAAATTCAGGGATTCAGAATTTTGGAGACTGGGCTTCCTATGAAGAATATAGGCCAAAATTCACAAAAGGCAGACACCTGAAGCTGGTGGTAGGCAACTGTTTCCTGAAGTATCAGACTGAAATCCACCAATAACCTCTGATGTGTTTGAAAGCTGCAGGCAGGAGAGATTTTAGTGTAAAGATTCTGAAGTGCCTCAGCTTTTGTTCCAGTGAGTGCTTCAGCAATTTTCATCCTAGAGAGCAGAGTCACTGGGTGTCTTTCTCCCATGAAGTCCTGATTTGTTGTTGGTGTTCCTGCTTACCTACTGCAAAAATTAGATTTGAGCTTATGTCTGTATAATTAGGAGCTTCCTACAGCCATTTATTCCTATTTCTTCTTTCATATGAACACCAGTAGCAAGCCAATTCTCGGAAATGATCTGACTGAAAACCTAAAACCAGTTGTCTGGATCAATTCCCCAAACCAACTCATATGAGGACCAGATCAGGCATGAAAGAAGGGACAGCTTGTATCTCCCAGTGGGACTCAGAATGAGATGCAAAGGAAAGTGAGAACTCAGCATTACCAGATAAAACCAGATTGTGCTAAGGAAGTGCAGGTAGAATAGAGAAATGGGTTTTCATTGTGTCATTATTGACATGTATAAAAAAAAAAGTAAAAGAAAAAACAGACAGAGGAGGAGACAGTGGCTCCAGTGGAAGAGTGGCTTACTCATTTCAATGGGTTTCAGACCTACATGACTCTTTCAAGACAGTACATTTGGCTAGAGACTTCCATGGTGGGTGTGTGTAGAGAGACCTATTTTCCCTTTTTGTGCTAAAAAAACAAAGAAAAAAAAAAAGGATCATATCATTCTTGTCACAGTGAAGCTCAGCTGTGAAGAAGGGTTCAGTTTTGCCTATGCCAGTAAGCTAACCCGTACCATGGAGCGTTGCCGGGCACCAGTTTTGGAGCATCCACAGTGTTGCACTATCAGAGCACGCTCTGGGCTGTTTTTGACACCAGCCAATTTGCTGTCCTCCAGACAGATCCTGGACATGGTCTGGGAATTAATGGATGCCAGGAAAAAGTCCCACAAGGCTGTTTGGATGTGGGTACCCTGTTTTGGGGGGTAAGAATATTTAGTAGCATGAATTTGGGTCCTTTTTGTGCCATTTGGCCTCTGTGTCAGCAAACAGTTCCAGGCACATCTATTTTCTTAGAATAGACACTGCCTTTGGCTTTTATTCCTGTTCCATGAAATGTTTGTGCATTTTAATCAATGGTTGTTTATCACAAAATAAACATTAAAAAATTCTTGAAGTGGGTATCAGAACTAGAGTCTTCTTGCATCAGACAAGTGCCAAATAAATCTCTCTTTCCAGGCCCTGGGAATCTTTGTCTCTGTATGGTGACAGATACAGAAAATAATGCCCAACTAAGTAAATAAGATATTTTATAGGAAAATCTGCATTTGTATTTGAGTTATCTGTCTGTAACAGGTTTACAGTGAACAGTCTTGCAAACTGTAATCTGGTTAAAATCTACTAGTTCAATAGTCGATCTTTCTTCAAGTAGACTTGCTAGAAAAGGATCCTAGGAGGTGAGCAAGCACCCTCCTTCAGCACGCCCCTGAGTGTTTTCACCTCCCAGCTCAAAACTACAGTTGGCAGAATCAAAGAATCAAGGACAAAAACCAGGTGGAATGAGGTGAAAAGGGAAGCTGTTTGCCACATTTTTAGGAAGATGTCCACCATACTTTCAGGACAGGTCTTCGTCTTCAACTACTTGTATGCCCATCCTAAAACTGTCTCCTGAGAGGAGATTCCCAGAGAAAGATTCAAGTTGTCAGTGTGGCTGCCATGTGCCTAAAGTTTTGATGTGTGCCATATAGCTGCACTGCACCAGTATTCCTCTACAGAGCTGACCTTGAGCTTCTGGACTGACTTCATCCCAGTTAGCTATTCTGTCAGCTCCATGAATCTCCCAGCATGATCAGAAAAATACACAATATATTCTATCCTTCCTAAATGAATATAATAATATACATTTCTCAGTTTTTTAGAGTACATTTTCATGCTTTACTGATATTTGTTAAAACCAAGGTCCTTTCAGGTATTTATTTATAAAGCATCTCACCTACCAGATGTTCTCTGTTAAGTCACTAGGGGCACGTTCATCTTCATGTGCTTCTAAACTTCTCTTATGATTTATGCTGCATTTCAATCCAGCCCATTTTTTTCTGAAATATAAACATTCCATTATGTGCCCCAGTTCATGTAATTTCACTATAACCGTATAAACTGCAATAAACTTCCTGCTGCAAAATTATGAAATAAATAGCTCATTTTAAAAGTGAACTTTCAATTTTATTTTGAAAAGATTTTTTACAAAAGCAAACATTTTTCAGGTCTGATAATCGATCAATTTTTCATAAGCATTTTTCAAGCCAGGAATTTTTCCATCTGCAGATTACTTTTTCAAAAGAAAGAAAGATAAAAAGGCAAAGAGAAAAGAAAAAGTAAGAGAGAAAGAGAGAGGGTGGTGAGGGTGTGGAAGAGAGGAAGGAATCCTCTATGCTGGATCCCCAAGGTACAAGAACTAAATTCTTTTAATGAAACTTTTTTTTCATGACTACAGCACAGCTTGTCTTTGAACCAGATGCACTTTATTTATGTACTTTATTTTTACATAATAGATGTTGTACACCCTAAAAAACAGCTTAAAGCTTTATCTGATTCTAGGTATATAAAACCAATTTTCATGTACTTCCTTTCAGCTCCACTTGACTTATAAATACACACAAGAATTATAAGCCCAGTTTAATAGCAAAAGATACAGAAAGGTGGGAGGTTTTGCAGTGGACAAACCCCCAGTATTGCAGAAAGATATCCACCTTAAATAACTTATGGTTTCTTACAAAAGAGAGTATGTATCTTTGTTGCTTGACTTTTGCATCTGGGATTTTTGGCCAAACATGCTGGTTTTCTCACTCATGAAAGTCAGAGCATAATTTGAAAACACAAGGGAGACGTTATACCCATATATTTTTGTCTCCCCATCTCTCCCCTCACTTCATAGCTCTTTCACTTGAGTGGTCTTTCTAAGATGGTACTTAAGCAACTTCTCCTTGTTCCAGGTAGGAAGTAGGTGCACTCTTCAGGAGGGTCCTGACCCAGTTTAGTGCTAAACACACAGTACCCCCAGCTTTTCAAATGGATGGAGGCTGTTGCTGTTGCAACCTGCCAAGACTCTTGACCCTGGTCATGCTCTGAGCAGGAGATGGCAGCAGAGGCAGCTCAAAGGAACTAGGGTGAAAGGAGAAGATAGGGATTAAAGAGGGCTAGCTGGATACCCAAATATTTCATAATGACTTGGTGAAGTGCTGTTATTTAGCTATGTAATATTTTGACTACTCAGGAATATCAAAAAAGATAAGACACATTAATTTGCCTTTTTGTGAATAAGCAACACATGAAAATACGTCACAAGCAAATTCTAGAAAGTGAGAAAAGTGAGGTGTCTCCCTAGAAAGAGCAGCAAGTCATATCAGTTGACAATAAAGGGACCAAAACTGTGAAAGCTGTATTGCCCCTGGACCTCGCACATCTGTATTCTTATGTCATTGAAGGATAACCTGCAAATAAAAGTTTTATTTTGGAATTCAAAAAGTTGGATTTACATAGCTGAGATAAAGCAAAACCAAGATTTGACAAACTGTAACATGATAAGGGACTCTAAGGCCGAATAAAGCTGTGAAGGAGTGATAGGTACAAGGTGTTACATCTAATAGCACCTCTTCAGTATTTCTGCTGAGCCTTGCCTGAAGGAAAAATGCGTGCCCTATTCCAGCTACATTTTTTATAGATATTGCAATATGAATTGAGAAAACAATGCACCAATTCACCTTCCATTTAGACCACCTAATTAAATACTTTCTAGATTGATGCTAGCATAAGTCTTCAGATGGTTAGACAAGCCCCGATAAGTGAACTGGCACTAAAGCACTTAATTCAGGTGTCTGAAGTCATGTTGTTCACTCCCTTAAAGCTTCATTAAGGTCATGCAGAACCTATGGAAAACACCAAATTGAATGCCCTAAGTACTAGGGTCCATATAATTTAAAATACTTCTGATATGGGCATAATAATTGAATTATAGTCTCTGAGCAGTGAGTTATGTAGAAAAAAAAGAGAGAATAAAAGTCACAGCAATTGATAAAGCTGTTGACAGAAGAGACATGCTGGTGAGCACGTTTGCCAGGATGATCTGATCACTCACATAAACAATTTCTAGCGCAGATTTGTTTGTCAGCCTTATTTATCTTTAATAACCTTTTATCACCCACGTTGTCTAAAGAAAAAAATCTAATTGGTGTGAGCTATTAATTTAACAGCATGCCTGCCTTCAGCTCATTGGAAGGATTACTACCTGTCATCAAGAAGAACTGCAACTCTGAAAACACCTTGCAGTTCACAGACTTTTAATAACCCACACTTACTCCAGTTATTTGTTGCTTGCATGTCATCACATTAACTTGGTGCTTAACCTCTCACCCTCTTCAAGCAGATCGACACTGTGAGGACTTGTCAGTTGGACAATGCTCTAATGGGAAGCTTTGCACCTTTGAAAAATGCAGAATACAATGGCAGTTGAGAAGAATGAAACCTTCTTAGTTTGTAGAAATTAGATGAAGATAGAGGGATCGAGGAACTAGGTATAGACAGGTCAACATGGAAGGTTTGGTGCCACAACCCAGACCATTTCACAAAGAGTATGGCTGTTTGAGGGAGGTTTCAGGTATTAATGCATTAAAACAAATTAAACCTCCCCCTCTCAAAAAAAAATTACTGAAATTTGCAATAAGTGCCTGAAATCAATATTTCATTGGTAAAATAAGAGAGTATTTCTTTAACTGCAAGACTTTTTTGAACGTATTTTACTTGAAGTGTTGATTTGGACTATGTGAAATCTAGCAAAACTTAGGGATAGTTGTTGTTTTATTTACTTTCAATGATACTAATTGTCATCATAAACATGCACATTTTTTAATACAGCAATAGATCCTGAATTGAAAGTTCACAAGTGAAAGACAGGAATACTCATGTTTTTACATCTATCTGTTAGTGTCCGAGTACCTCAGACATCAGTAACATCTGGTAACTGCAGGGTTAATGCAATAAACAGGCAAGAAAAATGGACTATGTCATTCTTTGAAACTCTTACACCACACTTGATTCACAGCCAAAGTGTATTAGTGTTTGCCATTATTATTCTATTGACACGTCAAATGACTTAAATTTATAGTTGCACAACCCTGTATATTCACATTCACGCTTTTAGTACACAGGGGAATTCTTTTGACTGACAGACCCTGAAGGGAATAAGAGTGCTGCTTACTACATACACACTACACCATACATACTGCTCGCAAGTTAAAAGGGGAAAAGGACTGATGCCTACATTTTCTTTGGAAAACATAGGAACCAGAAAAATCTCCCTCTGACTTTTATACACACTTTTCTGATCACAGAATCATTTAGGTTGGAAAAGACCTTGAGATCATGGAGTCCAAGCTTTGGCCGAATACCACCATGCCAACTAGACCACGGTGCTAAGTGCCACGTCCAGTCATTTCTTGAACACCTCCACCATTCCACCTCCTTGGGCAGCCCTTTCCAACATTTAACAATCCTTGACATGAAGAAATTCCTCCTGATGTCTAATCTGAACCTCTGTTGGCACACCTTGAGGCTATGTCCTCTTATTCTGTCTCTAGCTGCCTGGGAGAAGAGCCCGACCCTCATCTTTTTACAACCTCCTTTTGGGTCCAAATAGTGTATCTTCTTTATTTAGCAGAATTGTGGCCCAATATACACATTCAGAAGAAAATTAATACTTTCTAATGGCAGTTTTCCATTCTGAAGTATTTTATTTTACAACAGAAACATTATTTGTTAGATAAGAAATAACAAACGGATTAATATAGTCATAAGTTGAGCTGTGGAGAGAAATGCAGAATGATAGGGTTTACTGCACTAGTTACAAGGAAAACAGCAAATTATGCCAACTTCTCCTCTCAACTCCCTGCCAATGCAAACTGGTATCTTCGCTCCTAAAAATTAAAAACCTGGAGCAGTTTTTTCCAGCAGTTTTATTACTTATGATCTCAAAGATGATCAATAAATGGGATGTTTTTCACAATCTAATGAGACCCCATATGTTCAGGATTTACTACTCTTACTAGATCCGATTTAACATTTCATGAAATCAACTTGAAACAAATTAAAGGAATGATCTATATGGAGAAAGAAAATTGGCTCACAAAAAAGAGAAAACATAAAGCTGCACTAGAAATTAAGCATATGATTCATTCAGGTAATTAGGAAGGCAAAAGTTGTGAAAACAAGACAGTTGCAGTTTTGAATCTGGCTGTCTGTATGCGGGGACAACTGAATACGACAATCTGAGGAAGCTGATACACCTAGGGAAATTGTATAAAATGACAACAACTAATGTGTGTGCAGATGAAGGAAGAGGTAGCTGCTATAAATGTGAAAAGAAACAGTGAGGTCCCTGCCAGTATAGTTAACAATAGGGACAACACAAGTAAGACCAACTTTTGAGCACTGTAGCATCATGCTTAGAAAACTGCATGAAGAAGACATGGCTCTGATTAACTGCTCAAGTCATAAGCAGGATAAGAAATCTGTCAATACCTACAGCATTAACAGAGACATCAGCTTCTGCTGTTCTTTTAGTGAAATTAAGATGCAAGCTACAAGCCTGTAAATAAAGGTAACTTGGCTGTTTAAAAGCAATAGAAAACAAGTGACTTGAGCCAGCTCAGGTTTCAGGCTTCATGTTTCTCTTCACTTGCATTTATTACCCTCTCTCAGCTTTGCTGAGGAACATCAGCCATGATTAATATTTCCCAGTAGAAGACATTACTAAGCCTACAGCTGTAAAAGAGGGTGAATTCAATACCTAAATTTGATAGCTTTCAGTATAACTGTTTAATTCTTGAAATATAACCACCATTTTCAGTTGAGGCACTTTACTCATCAGTAATTCTTAATTTCCTTTCCTTCCAGAGGATGAAACCCTGTGGAAAATATATACTCTGTCCTATGTAGGACACAGTTAAGGATGAGTAGAAAGCAAAATTCCACCTGTAAACTGGTAAGTCAGTTACTAATTTATGTTAGTTGTTGGGACAAACTGCATGACAGATTGCTTGACACAGTCAAGCTGCCTTTGAGCGTGTCTGCTTTATATTCCTGAGTAGAGCTGTGACACTTCTCCAGATGAACACCAGCTCTGCCTGCACTCCACAGATAGTAATCCTCCATTTGTAATTCTCCATTTGTTACCAGTTCAAACACTTCTTTAAATAGGTCATGGGCAGTTCTCTGGTCATCTTTTTAAATGGGTTGAAACAAGTCTCTTGGGTGTTTATTATTACTGCAGGGGTAGCAGAAGATGTTTGTATTCTCAGCATCTGGCCTTGTGAGTTCAATAAGGAAATGCAGACTTCTCTTCATTTTCAGGTGAGAGGAATAATCAATAGCAATCAGCAGAAAGGCCAGCAGAAAGATTACAGAGCTTGGTTAGATGAGAGGAGAGGTGCCAGATGTAACCCAGACTGCAGAAGGGAGGGCAGGAAAGGTTATTTTTTAGGTCTGTTGGCAATTCCACTGCCCCTGCCTTAACACAGTGACTCGTGCATCTGTGCCTGATATTGTGCATAAATAATAAGAAAAGCAATGAAGTTGACTTATTAAATAGCAATGTTGTGAAAGGGAGCATTCTCACATGGTCTGTTGGACTTTCCAATACATCTGTGCCTGGTCTAGCGGACTTAAAACTTTAAAAATCCAGGGGCTTATGAAACAAATAGTAAATTTGCAAGAAATTAGAATTCATATGATAAGAAAGCACTTTCATTACAGTCTCTTTCCAATCTAAAGGTGATTACAAGACTACAGAGAAGGAGTCAGTATTAGTGCCTTGTGTGTCTAAACAGTTCAAGACAGGCCATGCAGCAAGATGGGGACACAGACTGTACAGAACAGCAGAGGCTCACATCTCAACCTGTCTACTTTACCTCTTAAGTGAACTGGTCTAAATCCTTGTTTGTTAGCTCCAAAATAAATCCTCTGAACTGTAAGCATCCTCATTCCCCTCTAGACAGTCTGGATATTCAGTCTCTGTGAATTGCCTGCACTAAATTTGGAGGTGTTCCACATCACACTTCAACACAAGTTCTTCCACTGACTGAAACTAGAACTAAAAAAAATAACATGTATCTCTTCACATGACCAGTCCAAATGAAGTTGTTTATAACAGAAGAGAAGCTGTTTAAGCTGCTACCACTCCATCATTCTAGCAGATACATCAGTCATTTCATGTAGATTTCCTGCTCCATTTTCAAATAAAAACAGCCAGTCCTTCCCAAAAAATTTGCCCATGATCAGGGTAATAGTGATGAACAGGATTTGGCCATGCCAAAATGGATAGGGTTACATCACGGAGTAATTCCTCAAAGGCCTTTTAGCTTGAGTTAATTTTGAAGTGCTATAAAAAAAGGCTCCTAAAATTATTGGGTTAAATTTAAGGAAAGGAAGACAAAAATCCATGCTGCCAACAATTTGATAGTATTTTTTTATTGTTGTCAGCTCTTGCAGTTGAGTTAACATCTCCTCATTGCCTGTTGGGTAAGTTGTTTGCGAATACCTTTTTCATTAGTGGTACTGTTCTGCAGAAGATCAATCCTTTGGTTGCTTTACCGCTCTCCTGCTCTTCTTCTTATTAATTCTTTCTGGCTTGGCCATGTCAAAGAAAGCCATGCTTGTGAGTGTCACCCAGTCCTTGGTGCCCCCACCAGCATTAAACCTGATGTGAAGAGCTGGAAAGGGAATTTTCACTTACTCTCTCCTTCTCCTCCTCAAAAGCTTTCAAAATTTGAGTTACATATGTATTTCAGAGTCTGAATACAGATTACTTTTTTTTGACATATATCAAAGTAAAAGTGATATACTCGGGCTATTGGAAAAACTTTCATCACTACTCTATAACAGTTAAATAGATGGCTGTATACCATCCATGACATAATATTATTTAAGAAAATAAATATTCTTCATATATTACAATCTTTCAAAGTACTTATATGCTGTTTTTGTACTATATTTTACATTCAAACATTGTTTGTTTAATTAGCATGTTCATTTCATTATTATCAAGAGTAATTCCATCTGATATCTGATCTATTCCCCACTAAAGGACATAAATTCTGCACCGGCACAGCATTTGCTTTGGTGATATAGCAGGTCACTCTGTTTTTAGTCCTGAGATCACCTACCAGCATGATAAGAGCAAATGAAAAAAGGTTAAAAAGGTCATGTGCTTGCATACTTAATTCACTAACATTGAACTTGATAAAGTGCTACACTGTGACTGAGTAAACAATAAAGATACATATTTTACTCAATATACAGTGGACCCACATGTGAGTAATGGAGGCACTTATGCTGTCCAGAGTGTGAATAATGAGGGCACTTATCCCATCCACGGAGCAGCGCTTCACCACTGCTCTCCCATCTGGGAATCCTGTGCCTTGAATTGGTGCATACATCATGGGTCTGCCCTTGGCACTGGGCCAGCCCCTAAGCATACAGGCACTTTGCATTGTTATCCGACAACATCACACCCTGTCAGCCAGGCCAGGGATATGATGTACTGGTGCTTGAACAGCAGTGGAGCAGTGGGATGGCTCAGTGCTGAACAAGTCAAATCAATCACGGGAAAGAATGGGGGGAAGGTGTTTGAAATATGCAAACATATTTTCTGCTTTTGGTTTCCCACAGTTTACTTATCTCATGAGTTTTTAGGTCCTGAAAACATTAAATATGAAAGACAATGGCTTGAAATCACTGTCTGTTATGCCCAGACAGAATAAAGCAGACAGGTTTACTTGATTTACTTGCTCACTATTTGTTTCATACATCTCGTCCTGCAAAAGTTTTGTGTGTCTAGCAGCCAAGTTACATGCTTTGTTCTGCCCTACACATATCATCATGGTGGTTGGTTTGCATAGGCATTTCAAAGCTTTCCAGGGCCTTCCAGATACAGCAAGTCACTGGAGTTCCCCAGTACCTAAAGAAGTTTGTGTTTATTGCTTGAGACGAGAATCAAGCATGATACTTACAATTTTTGACTCCTCATTTTGTGATCCATTAACACTCACCACAGTTGCATCATGAGAGCAAAAGTAGTCATTGAAACAAAGTATAAACCTATGAGCTGTGAAGTTTCAGCATTTTTATGTTTTTGTTTCTCTATAAACTTTCAGCTGATGATCAAGAGGTAGGGCTGATATGGAAGATCTGGAGCCTGAAGTGTTTCTGAGCTCGCTTTACAAATAATATTTAAAAAATATTTAAATATTATGCTGTTGTTGTTGTTGTTGTTGCTGTTAAGATGTTGTTAAGAATTAGCAGAATTAAGTTCTAAAAATTCTGATGATTCTTGGGAGAAAGTTCTGCATCTGATTCCTGTTGTACTTGCCTTGGATCTCCAATGTCAAAGGAATTCCTATGAACTTACACAAAAAAAAAAGTAGCACAAGGACTTTCCAACTCAATAGCAAGGCATTTGTATAATAAAACAGCTGTGTGAACAATGTCAAATACAGAAGGAGGTCAGAAAGTATTTGGCCTTTTACCAGTTCCATTTGTACATCCAAAACTGATATTTCAACTCTTTACAGTCAAACATTTTGCCATTGCTAACAGTTCTGTGTGCCCAATATTAATCATAGGAAGTAAAACAACCTCATAAGATTCAGAACAAGATCAGATCCAAGGGAAATTCCAATACACAAACCCCCATTCCCTATACTAATAACTCTTTTCCTGATCTTTGTGGTAGACTGAAACTGAGCAATGACATGAAGCAGTTAAACAGATTAGACATAGACCTTCACTTGCTTCCCTATTGAACAACTACGATTTCATAGTGGATTATAAAAATCACATTTCATATCTGTTAAAAAAGTTGCTCTGTACAAAAAAGTAGCATCTTACTCTTGCACATATATTTTAAAATTGAAGTCTACAAAATTATTTTAAGTATTCTTCAAGCACTTTTAGAAGTCTATATGTAGCTGTAGAATTTGTCTCCAAAATAGGAAACTGAAACAAACAGTAGGTCTCCAGGATAAGTATCTAACCTGCTGGAATGCCCTGCACATTAGGTACCTCTGTCCTTAGCACTGAGAATAAAAGAGACCAGATGGCTACCTTGGAAAAAACCAAATCGGTATTAAATTGCTTGTGTCGAAGTGTTGATTCCATCCTTGGAGTGAAAATGCACAGTGAGAATGCCTATTGTTTTCAATCCTGCTAAGACTTCATCACACCTACTGTCTTAAATGCAAGAAAAGGTAAATTCTAACCAAGAACAATAAGACCAAATGATTTGTAAAAGGATTCATGTGCTGCAGCCTTTTGGCCCCTTACGGGGCACTGGAGAGGTGGCCGGAAAGCCATCACAACCATTTTTATTTTTCCTTCAGCTGGCTGCATCATCAATCAGGCTTGTAGGGGTGTTCTCAAAGGCTGGTTTGTTGGATTCACCTGCCAAACCTCACTGAGGCTTATTCAGATTGTGGTTTTATACAAGATGAGTCTCACAATTCCCCATCTATGCTTCCTAATAACAAAACGCTTTTCCTTCCCTTATCTGGCAAAGAGTCTTTATTCATCCTCTTTCTTTGAATGCTGAGTCCACAAAGGGATCTGAGCCCAGAAGATTCTGACCATGTCTTGGAAGCCTTCACTTGGATCCAGTGCCTGAATATGCGGCAGGAATTTTAGTGGTGTTTACTTAGGCAAATAAGGTATTTTATATCTCATTCAGGCATAAATAAGTATATGGCTGTTCAAATACACACACAGTAACATTTGCAATAAATGTGGATGTGCATTTGATATTTATAGCTTTTGGGTGTTAAAATGAAAACTCCACTGAAAAAACATTATCCTAAGGGATACAGTTTTCATCCTGCATGGAAAATATTCACTTCAGAAAGCTAAATTATTATTTCTAGAGCCTGTTTTTGTTGTTTTACCCTGCCGTATGTTGTGGCTGAAGAAAGATACAGCTATAAGTGCAGTATACTAGAGTACAGTATTTGGATTGCGTTACTCAAGTAATGTGTCAATGACTACAAACTGAGGTTTAAAGCGTGAAGAATGCACTCCTGCAGGCACTATGCAAGTATACGCAAAATCCTTCATCTGGGATGAAATAAGATCATGTAACAGGAAAGACTTGGCATCAGTGGGAGAAAAAGAAGACAAGGAACCAGGGGTCTTGGTCTACAAGACCCAGAAATATCCCCCTGCAGGGAGGAAGGGCAGATCACTTAATGGGCTGTATTAGCAAGATTATACTCTTGCTAGCAGGTCAAAAGGAGCATTTTTTCTCTTATCTTCAGCACTTGTGAGACCACATTTGAAGTAATGCCTGCAGCTCTGGGCTTTGTAGTACAGGAAAGACAGAAAGACATTGAGAAACTGGAGCAAGACCAGCGGAGAGCCACCAAGATGATGCGGAGGCTGGAGCGTATGGTGTGTAAGAAGCAAGTGACAGAACGGGGGTTGTTGAAGAGGAGAAGGCTAGAGGTAGGAATATTGTTGTTGCCTTCAACTACATGTCAAGTGATTACAGAGAAGATTGCACCAGAGACACACTGACTACAAGAGGCAACAGACACAAGCTGCCACAAGGGAAAAGCAGCAGGTTGCCTAAGAAAGGCTGTTGAATCTGCATCCTTGGAGATTTTTTAAACTTTCCTGAATAAGCCCTGAACAATCTTGTCTGACTGTGAAGACATGATCTCCAGAGGTCCCAAAATTACTCTGCTTTTGTCCCTTCTCTCATCTTGCATACCTCCCCCTAAAATATAAAAAATAACAAACAACCAACCAACCAAACCAAACCAAACCAAACCAACAAAAAAAAAACAATCCCCCCCCCCAAAAAAACAGAACAAAAAACCCCACAACCAACAACAAAACAACCAGGAATTTTCATTCATCAGCTCTATATCCTCATCTTGCAGAGGAAAACACATCAATTAAGAAGCATGAAAAACACTGTTCCATTAAGTGCAGACATGCTAAGGTTTTCATGGCAGAAAAGATGAAGTAGAAAGCTATGTGATGTGGTGATACTGCCCCTTCCTGAAGTAATTGAAAACTTTCAGTGAAAGGGGTGTATTCTAAAAAATACGGTAATCAAAATACTTTGTGATATTAGGCCAGTCAGGCAAATTTTTGATGAAAAATGAGTTCTATTAGAAACTGTCTAAATTCTTGTCAGTTCACCTCATGGCCTTCTAGCATTTTCCTGTCTGTAAAAGGAGCACTCCTTACACCACAGGTGTCCCAGAGGATGGGCAAATCTGGGAACTGTGTTCCAAGCCCTGCAGCTGACCATTGCCGAATGTCCTCCTAGGCCGCCTTGCACTCAAGAATGCCGTGGGAAACACCACAAAGTCAACAGCCCAAATTCAGTATTGCTTCACCATCACAGAGCAAAATGTTCTCACTGGAAACAGGAAAAACATCCCTATGCATTCTGCCTAAATAATATTTCCTACAGAATTCCTCATTAAAAGAAATTTCAACTCTGTATCAGCTGTCTTTGACTTCAGAGATGAGTTTACATGGATTTACTGTATGTATTTTCAGGCTTTGAGCAGCTCAGCAGCCAGCTGTGGGTGAGAAGGCTGTGAATTACATTGCACATCAATACAGACTATTATTTCTCAGACCTTTTACTTGTGAAATTTCCCTCTTTTTTTGTGGGAAACCTTATAAGTTTTGTGTGAAACCTTTTAAGCATCATGATTGGTTTGCAAATTGGCAATTGCCAGGAAAGGCAAGGGAAAGGAATAAAAGTTAAGATAGCCTTAGCTTTACCAGGATTCTAAGCTGCAAACATATTGGGCACAAAGACAAGTGTCTTCATCTAGGATGTGAAGTGAAACTCAACATTCTTTCAGTCCATTTAACCTTACTTGTCAATAGCATTGCTTTCACATTAAATTTCTCTGTTATTGAAAGATTACCTTTCAGACTGAGGGTGTCCACAAGTAAATGAAAAATGTCTTCCTTTGCTTTGTGAAATCATTCCTTTGTCTTCATGGACTACAGCCAAGGACTGTTTGTGATAGAGATGATTAATGCAGAAATCAAGTCAAATGTGAAAAGCCCTGGGAACAGTTACTTTATTTTTCAGCTTTTACTTTCAGTTGTTTCAGGATAGGCATACACATATTTCCTTCCATGGGAACCAAAGTCCATAAATTGTTATAGTAAATTCCTCACTCCTGGGAAGCTTAAATGGACAACCTCACGTAGTATCATCATCTGCTTCATTACTCAGAGCTTTCAGATGACTGTGATTATAATGCCTCAAAAAAGCCCAGCTACGGTCTTTTTCTTTCCTTGAGTATCATTCAGTTTAAAATGGATGACCACCATTTTGGTAAGAATTTCTATTTCACTATACTAGAATAGTGCTTTTACTCCCCATTGTAACCTTTGAAGAATGCTCTATCACCTTGATCTTGCAGCTTCTTGCACTGAAAGCAGTAAGTGTTGCAGTCATTTGTTATTAAAGATGATAAAAACTTTATTCTCCTCATGACAAGTTAAAAAAAAAGTTGTCCTTGTTCATGACTTTGTCTGTGTTTCTTTAGCTTCGTGGTTCCAAGGAGAATAAGTCTCTGGAATCTCAGTCTTTAGGTGAATGCACTGTTTAGAGATCAGCTAAACCAAACAAAAATTAGAAAATCATTCCTCTGCTGTCTATCACTCCTGGCTACAAAAAGCTTCTGGAAGCTGACTGAAAGAACCATGCGTCACGAATTAAAGGGTCTGATTTCCTTTTTCTGATCCCACATTAAAATCCAAATCTTTAAATTTAAGCCAAGCACTATATTTTTTTTTTTTTGGCAAAGAATGTTCATTAACTCAGCTAACAAATCAGCATTTTCTTTCTAACTGCCCGATGCATTGCATTTGATGCTATTTACAGACTCGATACTGCCTGCTATTGGAGTAGATTTTTGTCTTTTGAGAGTGGACTGCTGAATCTGAACTTCTGAAAGGTAATTGCTGCTGGGGTAATTTAAGGTAACGCTTCAAACTTCTACTCCTCCTTCTTACCACAAAGATTCCACCTGAGGCTGTGTTAATCTTTGACTTCCCTATTGGGAAGAAAGTAGTACTTGTTTCTTATGTTAGGTCATAGTAGCAATATTATTAAAAGCAATGATTCAATGTGCTTTACTAGGAAACTCAGAATAAGATTTAATATATTATTTACAGACCTGGCTAACTAACTTAGTAGGTTTGTACAGAGACATTAATCTGGTACTTAACAACTGTATTAAATACTAAAATGAGCAAAATCACACACACAGAGCTCAGTTTCCATTGCATATTCTCTTACAAGAAACACATGTCATTATATAGGCTGAGTCTCATTCACAGTTTTAAATGTACAGTAGTGTAGTGTCCCTGACAGCAGGTTTGACAGCACTATAGAAGACATCTAAGAAATGGAATTTATGTCTGTCTGGCTCTTGAGTCTGTTACATCAGTCACCTATGAGAGCTGCAGTGCTCATGCCTTTTTCAGGAATTAATGGGTAAGAAAGCGATTGCAGTAGAGCTCAAAGAAAAAAGTAAACTTTGTCTTTCCTAAGGATACTACTAAATATGAATAATTGAATCTCTAACACTTATTTCTTTATAAAGAAGCTCATCTACCATTGACAAAATATTGATGCATTGTCTTTCATGCCCTTGCTGTTAGAGAAGGGAAAGGACTTGTTAACACTAATTTTCTACAAGTCATATAGAAGCAATTTTAGACATACCTGCAAATTTCCTCTCAGTGCTACTTTTTTGGCAATTTTATTACACTAAAACTCCAGCATGTATTTGACTTACATGATTTTGCATTACTATCTGAGTTCTTTCATTGTTTCCTAAACATTAATGCACTACTAGAAGCTAGTGAAGAGAGTTCACTATTAGCCATCAGAAGATAGTTTACAGGAAACAACTCACTTTGAATTCTTCCTGGATATTAACCTTCCAGAAACTATGATGTTGATGGAACGTCCTAAGCAAAAAATGGAAGATAACTTGCAAATAATATTTTTTTCAAACATGCTTTAAAACCTTAGTTTCCGTTTGATTCATATTTGCAACACGCCTCTTCAGATGTTTGGTTTGCAGAAATATTTTAACAAATCAGTTCACTGGAGGAATGCTTCATTAAGAAAGCTTTCAAGAAAGTTTAAAAAATTTTAGAGGGAACCAACTGAAATGGGAAACACTAACAGTTTCCTTACAGTCTCAATTAAAAGCACTGCATATTTGCTCCTTTTGATGAGAAGGAAATATTCTATACTGCAAGGTCAGTACACTTCGAATCCTCAGCTTTCAACAGAGTTTCTTTATAAGTAGGCCACACAGCAGATGAGTATCTACGTGAAATTATCTGGAACTACAAAAAAAAAAAGTCAAGATCACTTTATGTGTTCAAAAATAAAATGCGAACAGGATGGGAAGAAATTCTGCACTTCAAGTAACCCTTTTCCCATTGATGAACATACCACAGTTTTAAGTTACAATCAGAGAATGTCAAACTTTCTGAAGGCAACTATTTTCTCTGCATAAACATGGTTCTAGTTTCTGATACAAGGTCAGAACTGTTCCATTAGAAATCTGTGCCAAACTAATGTGCTGATTTTGCATATTAAGCAGCATTAAAAACAGCTGAAGCTTTAGTATAGAAGTTGTCTGTGTGTAAAATCTACACTAAATTAATACTAAATTATTTTCAGTGAACAGATGTCAGATAGCCATTGCCTTGATTAACTTCTGCTGTACCTGGGTACAATGTAGTGCCAATAAAGTTATTACAATTGAATTAACTTCATCTTTCCATGGTACATTATCCCTTTGATTACTCTAGATCATAGTTTGATTTAATGCTCCTGATGATTAGAGAGACTGAAAATTAAAGAATGCCATATGTTACTAGAGTTGAGGAAGACTTTAGGACCTTTGTTAACAAAATAAAGCTTTGTCATTTTAATGCATCCTAAAATAATAGTTATAAAAAAAGAAATCCAGAAGAAAGACATCTTTTACGTTGTACCTTGGGAAGGCACCTAAGTACAAACATTTTCTTTGTTGATAATTAATTTTTCAAAAGAAATCTCACTTTTATTTCCATGTGCTTCCATATTTCCAATGGAATCACTTTCAAGAAAAAAAAAAGTGGGTTTTTGAGGCAAAATGCAGTTGAAACTTTTTCCATAGGTTTGCGCCTCACCTATGAAAATCTCCTGTCACTACTAAGGAAAGGTACAGTAGCATAGGCTCTAACTTTGAGTCCTTTAGTTTCAGGCAAACTGTGGCTTCGCTTTTATTTTATTTTATTATTGAACTGTTTTCATTAAGTGAATATTTCTGCTCCTGTTCTTCCTCCCAAAATTTTTTTATGGCATTGTAACCTAAGAGAGGGAATCAAAAACAGTTAACAACCTGCTGAGCCACTTGGATCCTCACAAGTCTATGGGACCAGATGAGATCCACCCAAGGGTGATGAGGGAGCTGGCGGAAGAGCTCGCCAAGCCGCTCTCCGTCATTTACCAACAGTCCTGGCTCACTGGGGAGGTCCCAGATGATTGGAAGTTGGCAAACGTCATGCCCATCCACAAAAAGGGCTGCAAGGAGGACCTGGGAAACTACAGGCCTGTCAGCCTGACCTCGGTGCCTGGCAAGGTTATGGAGCAGATCATCCTACATGCAATCACATAGCACCTACAGGATAGACAAGGCATTAGACCCAGCCAGCATGGGTTTAGGAGGGGCAGATCCTGTCTGACCAACGTGATCTCCTTTTATGATCAGGTGACCTGCCTGGTGGATGAGGGGAAGGCTGTGGATGTGGTCTATCTGGACTTCAGCAAAGCCTTTGACCCTATCTCCCATAGCATACTCCTGAAACAGCTGGCAGCCCACGGCTTAGGCAGGGCACTCTGTGCTGGGTTAGGAACTGGNTCTGTGCTGGGTTAGGAACTGGCTGGAGGGCCGGGCCCAGAGAGTGGTGATGAACGGGGCTGCATCCAGCTGGCGGTTGGTCACTAGTGGTGCCCCTTCAGGGATCAGTGTTGGGCCCAGTCCTGTTTAGTATCTTTATTGATGATCTGGATGAGGGGATTGAGTGTACCATTAGCAAATCTGCAGATGACATCAAGTTGCGGGGGAGTGTTGATCTGCTGGAAGGCAGGTGGGGTCGTCAGAGGGACCTCAAGAGACTGGACAGTTGGGCTGATTCCAGAGGGATGAGGTTCAACAAGGCCAAGTGCCGAGTCCTGCACTTTGGCCACAACAACCCCCTGCAGCGCTACAGGCTGGGCACAGAGTGGCTGGAGAGCAGCCAGGCAGAAAGGGACCTGGGAGTTTGGATTGACAGGAAGCTGAACATGAGCCAACAGTGTGCCCAGGTGGCCAAGAAGGCCAATGGCATCCTGGCCTGTATCAGGAACAGTGTGGCCAGCAGGACAAGGGAAGTGATTCTTCCCCTGTACTCAGCACTGGTGAGGCCACACCTGGAGTACTGTGTCCAGTTCTAGGCCCCTCAGTTCAGGAAGGATATTGAGGTACTGGAGCAGGTCCAGAGAAGAGCAACAAGGCTGGTGAAGGGACTCGAGCACAAGTCCTGTGAGGAGAGGCTGAGGGAGCTTGGGTTGTCTATCCTGGAGAAGAGGAAGCTCAGGGGAGACC
>VZRE01008330.1:85074-100043 GCA_013396775.1 Cephalopterus ornatus | reverse complement strand
CCGGCTGCTTTAACTAACTGGGACAATATATAACGAAGTCTTCTATAGCTAGGCCATGCAAAAGGAGAAAATGGGTCTTGTTTGTTGTTTTTTTTTTTTGCATTTGAATTTCAATTGAATTTAAAAGAGGTATAAATGTAAAATTAGGGAATGTTACAGTTCTGGAACAAAACCAAGTGCTTTGTGTTCAAATTTACCCATTTTTTAAACAGTATACTTAATTAAGAATACCTACTAGCTGTGCAGAGCTAGGCTTTGAGTGTACAGAACTTCTATGTTTCTTATTCGGGTTCCTAAGGAGGCATTGTCCAAGTATTATTTAAGTATCAGGTTTTAGGCTGAATGTTTTCTCTCTGCTTGTTTTGCAAGCACCTAAAATTACTGTAACTGAGAGAATGGGAAAAAGTGTAGTTTGTGCTTTTGATAACAATATGTGTGTAATCAGCACCTCCTGGTTAATGAATTAGTTGGCTGTTTCTTTCATACAGCAATAGCAGGGAAAACTGCTGGGATAATCAGCAAGTATTGGCAGAGGGATTCAGCAATGTATATATTGGTTATTATATTTCCTTTAAATAGGTTTCAAGTAAACGAGATCAGAATTTTGAATATGTACCCCTGTGTGTCTAATTATTTCCCAGAAGCTGGGGCAAATAAAATATTATTAACTGTGCAGTATTTAATTACTCTCTTAAACCTCAAGGAAGCACACCAAATGGTTGTATTCCTCTTTCACAGTGCAATCACAGTTTGCAGAATAAATTCTTAATTTTGATTTTGAAACATTGAACATATTTGAAAGGTTTGTTTTTTTGTGGTTTTTGTTTGGTTGGTCGGTTGGTTGGTTTTTGTTTTTGTTTGGGTTTTTTTAACCCCAAAAGGTCTCCTGTAATGTCAATATAAATATCTTTTTCTTCTTAAATGGTGATAAAAACATGTTCTTTCCACAGATATCTGTTGTGATTGGAATATATAAAATATTTTAGGCTCAACCATGCATGCAGGAGCCCTGTTAAAATTTAGAGGTCACTGCTTAGATCTGTCCCAGAACTTGTGTGTTAAGAAGTAAGTGCATCAGCAGAGAATAAATTAAACTTTGGTGATGGCTACTAAACCTGTGCCCTCAACAGTGTTATGTTCCAGCATCCAGACTTGTCTTTAGATGTCATCTCTTATCAACTGGACTGAAAAACAAGCCAAAGTGGGCACAGGGCCATCCCCAGAAGAACAGAGACAGGACAGTGCATAAATGGCCATCCCCTTCTCACAGCAAGAAGTGCAGCAGCTGAGAGGAGCAGCAGCACAGGAACAGTTGTGGCTGAGAGAAGGCTGTGCTGCTGGCCTTGGTCCGAAGCTTGTTTCCCCAAACCCATGATGTTCTTCAACATGAGTCTGCTTGTGACTAACACTGCTTTGGGAGTGAAGTCTGGGGAGGAAGCAAACCAGACAGCTCCTAGGACAGGCTGGAATTTAGTACTGGGGGAAAACAGTCCTCTGGAGGGAATGTTTGCAGGGGATGTTCAATAAGAGCATCCTCTTGTCATCCACATTTAGATAGATACTTCTGCTGATGGTGGGGATTTTGGGAATTTTTGAGGGGTGTTCTTTGGTTGTTGGGTTTTTTTTTTGTTTTGTTTTTTTTTTTTTGTTGTTGTTGGTTGTTTGTTTTGTTTCTTTTGTTTTGGTTTTTTAACAGAACCAACAGTATCTTTTTGTTTAAAAGAAAAACAGTGTAAGCTTAAGATAAGATTCTTTCATCTTGGCTATGAGAAAAACAGTAAGCCAGTCAGCTAGCTTGAAGGAGGTATGTTTTTCCCAATTAAGAAGCCTCATCACTAGCGTAATAGTTGTGTAGGGCTTATTATTTGCTGTACATGAATGTGAGGTACAGTTTCCTTGATCAGTGGTGGCAGCTGCTGCCCAAGGACGTCAGTGCTGGGGAGCAGGGGGCTTCCCTGGGGACAGCTGGGATTACACGCAAGCCAGGTGCCCTGTTGGAAAGCTGATACCTGTCCAAGCACAGAGCAAGGCTTCATGAAGTGCAGAAGGCTTAGCCAACTGTGGCTTTTGGGAAGATCCAATACCTTTGTGTTCTCTCATGTGTGAAGGTAATTTAAATAATTTCAGCATGGCCTTGGAGATCACTGCCCCATTTCCTATTGGGTGGTAGTGACCAGGTCTCAGTGTGTTGTGGTGATTTCGTGTGAGCACTTTCCCTCTCTACTTTATTGGCAAGCCAGTGATAATTCATTTATTATTTTCTGTTTACAAGTCCTACTGTCCTTCTGTAAGAGGTTTGGTAGCAATGTAGTGGATTACAATGGTATTTTCATCAAATGTCCAGCAAAATAAGTTTCTGAAAGGACTCAGAATTGTGGGAAGGTGTTATGCAAACATCATTTTCTAGTACAAATAACTAGAGGAAACCTGCTGTTATTTTGTACTAAAAAATAAGAGCAATTTAAGCTACAAATAATTGTAGAAGTTGGGATCACCAAGATAAAAGAAATGGCCCACACAAATGACTTAAAATTTTGAGTTTGATTGTGTTTATACTCTTCTCATATCTAAAGGCTGCCAAATTCTAGATGCTGTCTTTCCTGGGAACTAACCAATGCTCTCTGGCATGATTTTCACTTCCCCTTATGTCTATATTTGAAAAAGCATATGTGTAGTCCCTAAATGAATATAGTGGTTAACAAGCTATGGATGACAACCCACAAAACATATTTGCTAAAGCAAGTTTCATACTGCTTAATGGAAAACAAATACCAGAGCGATTTAACCAGGAATATTGCTGTACATGCATGTATTTCATATATGAGAAAAGTTGAAGGAAAAAATAGCCCTCTGAGTTTTTCTTGGGCATGCTTCTTCCTGCTGGATTCAAGTTGCTGTAACTCTGGGGGCAGAACTTGGTTCTTTGGTACATATTTATGTTTTTCCTGGTAAGGCAGGACATGCTATATGGCAGAAACAGCTAGTTACTGACGTTGCTTGAGTCAATAGTTTCCTCCTTCACAGTTCCTAAGGAAGGAATCATCCTTTACATCCTAAGGAAGTAAAGCTAGCAGTGTCCCTCTGAAGCAGCACTGTGAAGTCATTCTGTAGTAAGCAGTGTCTCTGTTGTTCCTAAAAGAGGCCATGCAGGATCTTCAAGCCTTCTACAATGTGTCTTGCCTGCAAGCAGTGGGATGTAAATGAGAAGCTGGTGAAGGACTGTGGTGTTTGGGGAAAACTGCTGCCTCACAAGCAGTGCATCACCCCCAGGTGATGGATGATCCATCTCGGGTACAGGTGGGGAACAGACCACAGGTGGGAAGGAGTGCACTGGGATAGAGCAAATTTTTCTGCGGTTTTTAGGGGCAGATTGCTATGGGTGTGTGCAGCCCTTGCTACTCAACTTGGGTAGCACTGAATTTGGGACCTAATTCGGGTCGTAACTGGTAGCTTGAACACATCAGGAAATTAGAGGTTTTATTATAAAACTCTAAAGCTTAGTAGTGTTCTTAACCTTGGGTGCTCGGTCTTGAGCCAGAGCTTCCTGAAGCTTGCTTATACTATTAGATTTTTTTTTTTTAATTAAAAAGGAACTTGAAATGTATTTACTTGCCTTCTTTCATTTGGTGACTCACATTGGCTTCTTCCAGATGACTGCACTGCTGAGAAGGTTAGGAACCTAAGAAGTAAAACTGAGATTTCTCTAACTTTCTGCTTCCTCTATCAAATCCCTTAAGAAATTATCAAACACTGGCAAGGTTTATGATGTAATTAGAGGCTTACTACACCTTTTATAACTGCTTAATGCTCCAAGTAGAAGAAGAAACTCAGTTATAACATGTTGTGTAACAAAGCACACTGGTCTTCAAAAATATAATTTAAAGCCCAGTTTTTCAAATTAACTTTCAGATACGTATGTAAATACACTTAGTTCTGGTGAGACCAGTGGAAGTTGTTAGATGGGCAGCACTTTTTCTGATCTGAACCACACCTTTGTTTTGTTTTGTTTTTCTTAATTTTGATCATTAGTTTCCAAATAGTTTGCTGATACTAGTGCACTTGGTATTTAGGAAACAGGACATATTAGTTACCTGGTTTTGGTAAAGCAGCTGTTGCAGAATGTCCACCCTTCTGTCAGGGTTTAGCCCAGGAAGTTCTCTGTTTTTTGTTTAAGAAAACAGCTTTGTACATGCATGCCTATCTAAGTTTATTATTATTGTTATTATTGTTATTATTATTATTATTATTACATTGTGACTATTTGTTAGTTAACTGCTCCGGGAACTTACAGTGGTTTTCTGATGAACTTTATACAAACCAGGAAGAAGTGGCCTTCCTCATTTGCTCTAGTTGAACCTGCTTTAGCAGGGAGGTTGGACTAGTCCCTTCCAACCCCAACCATTCTTTGATTTCAAAATGAGTTGAGGTGTGGCTTCTAGGTACTTTCCAAATGAGTACAGCCTGACATCTACTGTGGCCCACACAAACCTCGCTCAGGCCAGCTGTTGGTACCCTGAGAATGCAGCCAGAGGCCAGATCTGCCATGCACTTGCATGAGATTTTGGCTACTTCAGAAAAAAAGGAGGATAAATAAAAGTATAAAGTAAACTTCATGTTTATTTTCCTTGGAGTTCAGAGTGCATGTGTCTGTGTGTGTGTGATACATATACTGATAAAAACAAAGCCCAGTATTCCAACAATCCTAATGCATCTGCATGAGACAACAAAAACATTTTTCAGATACGCACCCTTGGTCCTGGTAATGGTTCCGATAACCTGTTTGTTAAAACCTGCTGTGGTTAAGCTCAGCAGTTGCTTTGCAGGAGACATGACTCCAAAACAAGTTGCTGAAACTTAGTTATTCATATGCTGTGGACAAGACTTTGCTAAGGAAAGCATGTGTTAGTAATATAGTTATTAAGGTGTTTTGCTCTGCCTCAATTGGTTTGTCAGAGAGCTTTAGTTCTTAATACATTGCCACTTTCCGTGTTGCTGGTGGCCGAAATCTTCACCAAGACTGCAGTCCTGTCAATTTTTCACCAAAAAAGCAATCTAGAACATTTTTAATGGGATCATTGGCAAGGAGTAGTGGCTTTAAACTGACATAGGGTGGGTTTAGGTTAGATATTAGGAAGAAATTCTTTACTGTGAGGGTGGTGAGGCACTGGAAGAGGTTGCCTAGAAAAGCTGTGGGTGTCAGAAAGCTTTTCTCACTGTCTTGGTAAAGTCTTTCGTCTTGCAATTTGAAAATACATTCATTTCCTCTTTGCATCTTCCTTCTGAACAATTGAAGACTCTTACTTGTCTCCCTTCAGTTTCCTTTTATTTAGATTACATACTTAGTTCATCCTCTTTCTACTCTTCTCTGAGTATCTTCTGACTTGTCCACATATGTCATGGAGTGCAGTAGTGAAACTTGACCAAAATGTTCCTGCTGACATCCCAGTAATGGTGAGTATAGCAGAAGGCTTTCCTCACAGACCTCCCTTGCTGGCTGTCTGTTCCAGCACAACATTTGGGTTTTTTTGCAAGAGTGTGATATTGTTGATGCTTATCTAGCTTATTATGTGCTGTAACCTTTAGCTCTCTTCCACAGAACTCCTTCTTAACTGTGAGAGTGCAAGTTGGGCAGTTGATAAAAGATAGAAACCTGCTTGTAAGGCTAGCATGGGATAGTGAAATAGAATAAGGGATGACAACGGCTTAGAGGAAAACTACTTGATTAAGGAAACTGTAAAAATATTTCACTGGAAAACAAGGACAAAATGTGGAATATTTTTTCCACAGTTACTAAAACAGATGCCAAAGGGATTTTGGCATTAAATGTGCTGAAGTTCAGTTTGGGTATCAAGGTTATAAAGTGTTTGAGGCTAGGAGATTGCCAAAGAAATGTTTTGCTTGTATATGCAAGACAGTATTCTTAATAGTATTAACACTAACATTTGCCTACTTGCCCTGGTGCATGTTGAAGTCTGTCACTTTGCAGCCCAAGTTGCTTTTCTGTGTTACCTTTTCATATTCCTTGTGGAAAAAATTTCAGTTCAAGTGATCTTTGTATAAAGTGTTAGATAAATTCAGTTGGGCTTTTGTGTATGCATCTTCTTGTAACAACAGTAATTTTGTACGTTTCAAGAAATAGTACTTTAGACTTTTGTGTGGGCTTTTTATCCCACATATCAAATGGTAGCGTTGCTTGTGTGATGTTGGGAGGGAGCACCTATGCAGAGCAAGTTCCGTGATGCTTTTGGTTATTTAGAATGTGCTACACAGGCACAGCAAGTTTTTGATTTCTGAAAAGAGGGGAAATCCTCACTCATTGAAACAATTTGTCTTCCAGATTGGACAAAAAACCATGGGTCTTTGTAGTGGGCTAAAATCCTGCAAAATTTCAGCACTGTATTTTTTCCAGTAATCCCAAGATTGTTTGTTCAGCTGCTTTTATTCAGTGTAGCACTTAATATGAGTATTTATAAAAAAGAGAGGTGGTTAAAGCATGGAACCCTTTTTTTTCTTAAGTTCTTTGACATATACTTGTTGTTTCAAACCCCTTTCCACATTCACACTGTTGATTTTGTGTGCGTGCAAAGGAGTACGCGTGAGCACTCTCAGGAGGGATGTCAGCAATTTGTGCTCCTGAGTCAGCAGAAGTTGCTGGAAAAAGGACAGAAGTGTAGTAACTGCTGTGGCGAATGCCGTGCTTCGCGTTGTGTTGTCTGATCCCGATTATGGGTCTTAAGCCCCTACTGACAGCCGCAATCCCCTTGTTTATGGATGTGTTTCTAAATGCTTTCTTTTGGAGAGTCACACAGCTATGACTGCACCCTGGTTTGTTTCAACATTTCCTCGTTAGCCTGAAGGGAGCTCTCTAAAACCTGCTACCCCGTGCTGCTTCCATCCTCAGCATGAAAGGGGATGGTCTCACAGAGCTGTGCATGGACCATAGGCTGGGATGAATTTGGGAGCAGGAGAGAACAGTGCTCCATGGTGGCTGCAAAACCATGTCATCAAATATTGGCTATATTCTTTTATAATTTCTGATCCAGCTATTACCAACTTGGCCAAGGACTGGGTTGCAGTCATATGGGAATCTGGGAGCTTTATGTGTCCTTAGGTCTTTCACCTTGGATTATTTTGAACTAGCACAACAAAAACTGAATTCAAATATATTTTTGAATTTAATATATTTTTTCCACCTATGCTACAGTCTGTGTTAGGGGTTAGGGGTTGCTTTTTTGTTTTTGTTTGATTTGTTTGTTTATTTATTTATTTTTAAGCTAACCAGCTGAATCCACAAAAGAGTGCACTTAGAAACACTACTATGCTTCTGTCCTTGAGCATATGCACTGCTACAAAGGGATAACTACCTGTAGAATTGACATGTGTTTCATTTTTCAAGGCTCGCACGTTTGTGATTCCCTTATTTGTTGTTTAGGATGTTCTGTGATCTGTGATAAAATTTTAGTTGCACAATTTACAGAAATGTTGAGAAACTGCTGTTTACATGTTATTTTGTTCTAAATAACTCAAAAAGATGCTTATACAAAGTCATGGGTGCCCTACTGCATAATTAGTACTACAATAACACCATGGTAGCATTAAAATAAATAGTCAAAAAGGAGCCCTGCCTGTCTGCTACCTACAGAGAAAATTCTGTCCTACCTTTTTATTGTTCTGGAAATGCAGACCCAGGTCTCTCCACCAGCAGTTAAAAATAGATAGCTTTTGCTAAAGTCCCTCTGTAGAAATTTAAGGAGGGGTAAAAAAAAGAGCAGGAGCAAAAAGCCAACATGCCCCCAGAGAGTGGATGCAAGGGGAAATTAAATTTTTGCTTTCAGGAATGTGGGATCTGTATCTCTTGGTTTTTGTAAATGTACGGTAGGGTTTAAGCCATGGGTGGATCTGGGTGCGATAAAACAAGTTTTGGGGTCACCCTGGCGAGTTACACAGCCACCAACTTTTCCTGAATTTTTTGTAAAAGAACCCAAATTGCACTCCTGATTGTGGCTGAATTATGATTTTGTTTTGATTGGTACACAAAATACTTCTGATGCTGGAACTTAAGTTGTAAGTTAACAATGATTCCTTTGTGTAGCAGTCCCTTTTGAAGTAGAGAGTCTTGTATCTACAGGAAAACAGTGTGCAGAGGAATAAATTCTGCTTTCAAGTCTGTATTATATGTGTCTTATGCATCTTTTTTACACAATATATGCTAACATGAATATTTACATATGAAAAGGAAATAGGATTTTAAACTATTCCATTGAATATGTCAGTATCCCTGTCCTTGTTTGATTTCTTTTTCTTCAGATAATCAGCAGAGAACTTTAAGCCTTTGGCATTTCACTCCCTTCTTACAGTAATTTTCAGTAATTTCTTCTTGAGTGCTGATACTTGGTTCTGTCGTAGCTATGATACTAAAGTTTCTCGGAAACCTTTTACATCCATATTCACTGCTCAGAAACTGCCTTTCTGCTTTTTTGAGGTTCCCATCTATGTTGGTTTAAAGGTAAACCAGCAGAAGAAATGAACCCAACTCAAAGAGATTATAAGTCAGAATTACAATTTAATGAAAATAATACAATAAATACAATTTTGCAGACAGTTGGGTTTTTTAACCCACAACACTCAGTGCCCTGGGGCACGAACACAATGGTGTTCGTTGGCCACCAGCCGAGCCCCACGTGGTCCCCCTGAGTCCAAAGTAAAAATAGGAAAAACCTGTTGGTGAGACTGGGGCTCGCAGTCTGGTTGAGAGCAGTGGTTGCAGTCCGGTCGAGGTTAGTGGCTGTAGTTCGGTCGAGGTTGGTGGTTGCAGTCCAGTCAAGGTTCTGGTCCTCCTGCCTGGCTCCCACCAGTGGAGTCAGAAGTCCCCAGGCTCCCAGATTGTATACACCCAGGTTCAGGCAGGAATGCCCAGCCCCTCCCCCAGGGTGGGGAGTTCCACAATGGGTGATTGTGAGTCCTGGGTATGAGGACAGGAACATCCTCCTATCTCACAGGCCTCTTAACACCCAGCTTATAGCCTGAGGGGTCAGGTGTGCTCTGGGCAGCTGCTGCAAATGGCCTATTGTTAACAGTTTCTGGGGAATGGCATAGAGGGTATGGAATACACAGTTTGGGTTACACCCACAGGGTGATGAACCCCTCCCGGCTGCTTTAACTAACTGGGACACCATCTTAATTTCTATCACAACATTTCCTAAACCATTTCACATATTAATTTCATGTTTCAGGTAGAAAACCAGTGGTGTTCTCAGCTGTGGCTGAAAGCCCCAGTGCAATATCCGGCAGCTCCATGGCAGGGCTGTGACCTAATGAGAAACTCTTCCCCAGGCTGGTCTGAGAACATCAGTAACAGTGATGGTTGCCTCTCCTGAACCCAGTTTATCACCGAGCACAAGGGAACCACCCAGGTCATGTAAACACAGCTGCCTCTGGCCCATCCCAGGCTGCATTGTCTCATGTCATGCAGTGCTGTTGTTGGTTATTAAAGGCATCCATGCTCTCATGTTGGCAGCCTACCAGACTACCTTCTTCCAGCTGAGCCTTAAGACTTAATTCCATCAGAGCTCAAGAGAGATGTGCCTGCCTTAGCCATGTGCTGATGCTGTCAGTCAGATGGAGTGATGTGGAGTAACAGGCCACTCTTGATCATGTACTGTGTGCCTGATTTAAGGGCCCCGATAGATCCTAGTTCAGAAAAGCGGTGTGTGGCTGCCACTAGGCAGTGCAGTTGAAACCTCAACCGTGAGGACAGTGAGAAGAGTGCTGTTTGTGAGTTACCCATGGTTGGAGCCGCGACAGTGACACACCAAGAACTTGTAATGAATCCTATGAGTCATTCCTTTGCTGTTTGACATCTCTGTCAAACTTCGAGCTCAGAGGGAGCCCAAAGACTCCTTCCTTCTTCACTTTCATGAGGAAGACACCTCTGTGTGGTCTGGGCAGGCAAGGCACTTGTTGTAGGGAAGAACCTTGATTTGGAACACCACACAGAAATCCATCCTGGAGAACCAGCATTAGCAGAGAGTGAGCAGCCATTCTGTTGTCATCTCCGAAGAAGTAACTGCAAAGTTGTGTCATAAATACTTGAGGCTCTGATCGTCACTGCAGAACACGCTGTGTGACAGACAGCCTTGCTTAGAGGTCTGTATCTTAGGGATTGCACTGAGTCATGTGGTTGATTATCTAAATGTAAATAATAATTGGCACATGTTAAAATTTGAATGTCATTAGGTGGAGGCTTTTAGACTTAAGCAAATGAATTATTTTTTTCATAAAACACTGTAACATGCTTACTAGCTTTGACAAAGAGTTTTTCCCCTGATACAAAGATAGCAGATAATAATAAGCAAGCAGACAAGGTTATGCAACAAGGGGTATTTTAATCATCTTTGTTTTGGAAAAGACAGGCCAGAGTGAGGTACCTCTTAGAAGCAATCTACTTCACTGATACTTTTCTTCAACAGATTGACAGCATCTCGGAAAAGAAAATAACTGTTTGCTATTCCTGTCATAGACTTCTTTCAATCACTGCGACAGATGTTCCAAGCATGTTGTTCCTCTGTTAGGTTTCTTTAGTAGTAAAAATACTGCAGTCTAAATATAGTTTAAATTGGTTGAGGTACCTTGTTTGAATATGATTCAAAAATTGCATTATACCTAGTTTAAATCACAGTGTAACAGGACAAAACCACTGGAAAGACTAGTTAAGATTGTTTCAAAACCAGGTAGGAATTTTTATTCCATTATATTTAAAGTTGTTCCAAAGTGCTGTGTTTTTCTAACATCTCTTGCAATCTGACTTAGGATAAACACTAGATAGCATAGTGAACTCCCCTCCCCCTGTTCATTATTTGGAATTACCTCAGATAAAAATGGAAAAAATACTTAAATAATTCTCTTTTCCTGTGTCTGCCATGATGTCTCATGACAGCTGTATATTGGGAATACCCAGATTTTGTTATCCTTTTTTTTTTTTTTCAGTAAAATGAAGTTCAGCATTCAGGAACAGTTGAAGTGGCTGAGATTAGAGGGAGAACCAATACACATGCGCAGTGTACCCATTGTTCCTTTGGGCAACTGGGAGTTGAGAAGGCTATGGCCCTTATGACCCCCCCTTCCTCTACCAGGGAGTTCCAGTTCAAAGCTGTTCTCTCATGTCTCCTGCTGACTTGCTTCTGGAGGCCACTGGGAGACCTAACAGGATGATGCAGGCCGAGTTCTGCTGAATGTGTTGGTGTTTATAGCTTCTCCTTTTTATTCTCCCCCTCATTTTGTATTTAGATGACTGGTTGTTGCTCATGAGACCCACTTTTGGAGACCACTGGGTTGGGAGCACAGCTGCTGCCTGGAATTGGGTCACTGTGGTGTGACAGTAACTGCACTGGCATGCGTCCCTTACAAGTGCGATTCCAGTCAGTGACGTTGATCGGGGTAACGAACGCTCTTGTTTGGATACTGGCTAACTAAAGCTTTCTGCTCCCTCTTTTTGACATCTGGCATGAGGACATGTACACAGATGAAGTTGCTAAATTGTGGTGTCTAGGACGAGGTGCTCTTTCGTTTCCAAAAATGAAGAGTAAAGCAACAAAGTTCAAGGTTTATTTCGTCACTTGGACTTTCACTCCAATGGAAGAGATTGGGATTTCAGCTTTAGAAAATGGAGATCTTCCGTTTGTTATCTGGTTTTGTTTCATTACTAGTTAACTTTTTAATAGACTGTTAAAATAATCCTCCAAGAAAGAAGTAAACGTAGGGTGATACAGGTGCAGTGATCTCCAGTCCATAATGACTGAAAACAGTTAGAACCCTTGATTTTGTGCTTATTTTGGGGGGAGGAGAGATAAGCTCATGTGGTAATCACATGCTGCCAGGTCATTGCAAGGAATCTAATGGCAGCAGAAGTGTTCTCTTCAAGGTCCTGCTTCTGTGGGAAAACTCACTGGTAGTTAACTTGAACATCCAATTTTGAGCCTTCACAGAAGACAGTGGTTCACATACGCTTTGTCCTGAAGCCATTTGGGCCCTGCTATGATCTCATGTAAGGAGATATTTTCTTCTAGGTTTGTTTTACAAATTTGGAGTTAGGATAATTCATATTGATCTTTCTTTTTCTTTGGTTTCAAGAGCTTCTCTGTGCAGCAGTGAACATTGTAGCTGTTTACTTACTGATTTCTTCATGGTACTTTTGTTGATTTAATGTCCATAGGTATTTAAGTGGTGAGAACAGTGGGAAAGACTTTGGACACCTAATTTTTCTCCGGTTTTGTTAATTTAATTAAACAGAAGTCCTGTAGCATTCTCTCAAGGAGGCACTTTTTATGGGTGATTTTACTATCCATGGGCAGCTGAATGCACTTTTGGGGTTTTTTTCCAGCATGTTTCTGGCCTTCTCTTAATTGTTTCTATGACAATTTTTTGTTTTGTTTTTTAATGAAAGAACGAAAGGGTTCTTGAGCATTTGAACGGGCAGCTTAGGGAAGTGGCTGAATCTCCATCTCTGGAGGTATTAAAAAAGACGTGTATGTGGCACTTGGGGACATGGTTCAGGGGTAGCACTGTGTTAGTGGTGGGACTCAGTGATCCTAGAGGTATTTTCTAACCTAAATGATTAAACGACTCTAAGATCTACTACTTCTTGGGTTTGCTTTCCTATTTGAAGAGCTGAGTGAGGCACGTAAGGACAGCTGTGGCATCAAGGTTTCAAAATTCATCTCTTTTGTCCAACTCCCATGCCAAGGTATACAAGCATGGTGAGACCTTTAATTCCTGAAAGGTAGATTGGTCATGTAGGGGCAGACATCTGAGATCACTTTTTCCTCACCTGTTTATAACAACAAGGTTTCCAGCAAGAACATACTGCCTTTAACTCAGGATTTAGCACGGCAAATTACTGCAAGTGAGAAGAGGTAAAGTTTCTTGGAGGTGAGTGCAGTAAAGGTTGTCCTGTCTGCCCCGTAGCATTTGGATATAGCTAATAAGAGTGGGAAACACCTTGACCTTAATGTAACCTTCTGCCCTGGTACTTTGCCATCTGTCTCAAGACCTGCAATAGGAGCTTTGCCTGCTTCTCACAAGCTCCCCTACCAAGGCTGTCTCCCAGAAAGGGAGTTATGCAACAGCGTTTTCTTTCAAAACTGTATGTTACAGAATTCAACCAAGACCCTGCTTTTAGCTCCAGTAGAAGTCGAAAACTAGCAAAACCATTTACCAAGGTTCTTTTTTATATGTATATAAAGAAACTAAAGGAACCCATAGTTTAGCATGTGGGGCAGAATATTCCTAAATGACAGCAAGGAGAAAGATTTTCAGAAAGAGCCACAACCGCTGATTACCCTAGTTAGCGAGCTTCCCCCCTTCAACAGGGGATACAATTTCTTTGTCAGAAATCACCAGCGGAGAGCTCGGAGGAGAGGCGGTGTGCTGTGAAACAGAAACTGAACCCCTTTCAGCTGTGATACCTCCCTGTTGAACATTAATGAACTGTAGCGGCTGTGTGTAAGGTTTGTGGCTCGTTACATATGCTGAGCTTGTCAAAAGTTTCTCGGGGCATTAAGGGCAGGCAGTGTCATTTGTGCAATAGGCAAAACTCTCTGCCTGTGAATGTTACAGTGACCTTACTTGAACTGATAAATAGCTGTTCTATCCACGACCTTTAATAGCTGAAATGTGTTCACCATTTACAGCCTTTTTAAGGTTTGCTTCGAAAGAGATTAGTGGATAAAGTATATATATGTATGTATGCATTGCTCTCTGTGATTCTTTCTGGCTTGTAACAGCACATCAAGGAATTCCAGAGTTTAGGAGTAGCAGAGCAATCACTTTTCCATGTGCTCTCTTTCTTCCTCATGAAAGTGTTCATTCACAGGGATGCATGGTGTTGTGCAGTCTGTTATCTTAAAGAAAAAAAAATTAAAGAAAACATGACAGAATGTAATGTTGGGTTTTATCCTCTTAATGTAAAATAAGACTTGCTGTTTGCATTCTCTGGTTTAATTTGAAAGAAGACAGATGATATTAAAATATAATGAGGGCAATTCATTTTGTGGTTCACAGTGGCTCAGATTTAGAAGAAAAAAAACCCCCACCTTAATCAGCATAGTACTTAAGGGCTCCCTGTAAGAACATTGTGCTTAACCTTCAGCAAATGCTTATGGGCTGCCCTGAATAGTAATGGGTTTAAGCACATGCTTAAGTGTTTTCCTGAAGGAAGACCTAAGCATCTTGGCAAGTGTTAGATTACGGCTTCGTTTACCTTTATCATAAATCCCAGCATCAGAGGCAAACTTTTCTTTCATCTCTTGGCAGATATTGGGGTGTATAGATTTTTTTCATCTCCGTTTGGCCTGCTTTCTACGGCTCTCTTGCTGCAACCTGATCAGCCCAGGCTGACCTTCAGGGGTGTTCCACATGGGCTGGGGAGCCTGCCCCCATGGCTCCGATTGCACGATCAAAGTCTGTACCTTCCCTTTCATCTGCCGGCTCTCTGCCCTTCCCAGGGTTATTAATTTGAAGAACTTAAAGGCGCAACCTGTTTCTCCTGCGCCCATTTCCGGGGAAGTAGGAATGGGAATTGCGTGTTCTCCAGCAGCTTTGCTGTGGGGTCAGTTTTCCATGGAGGGAGATGGGATTGGAGTGGGTTAAATCTGCACCAGCTGGTTCTTGGTTGGCTGTCGGAAATGCAAAAAAAGAAAGACAAAAAACCCCAAAAAACCCAAACCAAACCAAAACAAAAAAAAAACACCCCACTTTTATTGAAGTTCGGGGAAAAGGCGAAAAAAGCGGGTTCACGGAAAGGCCAAACTTTTCTCTGGCAGCGGCTCCGTTGGAGGCAGCGAGTGACCCCGAGCCCTCCTGACCCGCTGCCTCTCGCGGGGATGTTCCCCCCGCGTCTGCGGGCGCAGATTTAGAGGCACCATTCGCCGTTCGGAGGCTTTTTGTGGGTTTGGTTTTTTGTGGTTTTGGGG